>JAUMHP010000057.1:2333360-2354298 GCA_032361065.1 Enteromius trimaculatus
CCCTGAAAATAATTGCACACCTCAGAACGTTCGTCAGCCAATCAGATTCAAGCATTCAACGGCCCCGTAGTATAATTTAAGTTAAAGAAAAGAGAGAATTTTAAACATTAACTTGTTGTGTTTATGTAGTCTTTTTTATTATTATGATTGAAATCTGCAGAATTTGACGTGTAATGGAAACGCAGCTACTGATTGAAACAAATATTTTTTGACACCCTTTCTTGCTTCACAACAAATGATTGAGTTGAATAAAATATGTTTATGATGCAAGCAGAATGTACAGATAATATTAAGAATTTCTTCAATGTATTCCCTTCTATTAAACATGATAAAGGCCTGTACACAAATGAGTCAACAACATGACAGCTAGGACAATAGACATAATTTTTCAAATTTAAGTCAAATTCTTTATTATTTTAATCGAGTAAAACTTGACTTTGAGTAAGTCAAACCTACCTTCAGTGAAATCCAGCTTCATGTACTTCTGCTGTTCGTCGCACTTGATCTGGACCAACATTTCACCTGAAACACGCAAAAGTGTTTAACATTGTAAACCGGTGTAAAGGAGGAACACTGTACTGGATGGATGTACATCACATCGTTTATGCAGTAATATTACAATATAGAGACAACACTGATCTGTAGCGACAACAGACCGCAAAGAATGATGGTCACGCCTGGGCTGATGGGAATTGTAGTTCCCGCTACCTCCCGTTTGCTCCATTCGCCTGAGCAAACTTTTCTCAGAAGACCTATAATTTTATCAAGTCATGCGACCATGGTAGTATCTAAAAAAATTGGTATTGCGGTACGACGGTATTTACAATACCGTTACATCCCTAATAATTACCCATTATACATTGCGATATTGCCTGGTTCACTGGCTCGTTGGACGGTCGATGGAAGGCCAAAGCAGAGAGAATAAAACCAAAGTGTGGACAACTAATGCATTTACTAACATATGTGAAAAAATGGTTGTTTTGAAGGATGCCACCTTTACAATAAGTCAATATGAGGAATTTCATCGCTGCTAGATATTCCACAGTCAACTGTATGTGGTTTTATTGGAAACTGGAAGCATTTAGGAACAGCATACCATGTAAAGTCACAGAGCAGTGGAGACAGTGTTCTGTGGAGTAATGTATCAACTATCTCTGTCTGCCAGTCTGATGGACAGGTCAGGGTTGAAGAATTCTGGGAACTGTGCTGTGCCAACTGTGAGGTTTGGTGAAGGAGGGCTGATTGTATGGGGCCTAGGCTTGACCCTTTGCTTCCAGTATACATTAGCATTAAGACATTTGGGAAACTTTGTGCTGAACAGATCCCTGATTTCCACTCCATCAAACACCTTTGAGATGGACTGGCATGGAGATTTGAGCCAGGTCTTCTGATCCAACACCAGTGCCAGTCCTCACAAATTCACTGTTGGATGAAAAAAAATCCCACAGAAACACTTCAATACCTAGAAAAGTGGAAGCTGTTGCTGCAAAAGAAGACATATGTGTGTATAAAATATGATTTCATTAAAGTTGCTGTTGGTGTATTGTCAGGTATCATAATACTTTTGTCCATGAACATAGTGAAATAGTGGTGTGCGCTTATAATAAACAGAATAAAATAATTCATAGATGTGGATGCTAATATAGATAGCTATAATAATGTGAAAGCTAAATAAATAAGCTTTCCATAGATGTATGGTTTGCTATGATAGGACAATATTTGACATTGAGATACAACTATTTGAAAATCTAGAAAAACTGAGGTTGCAAAAAATAATATTGATGAAATCACCTTTTTTAAAATGTCTTAAAAAAGTTCTTAGCAAATGCATATTACTATTGAAAAATGTAAGTGTTGATATATTTGGCAGAATGAGGTACAATTACAGTTTAGCAGTAGAGTTTAGTATAAATCACATTTCATTTTGTGTTTTAGAGAAGAAATGGTATTATAAAACCTCCAACCAAGACAAATATTTTAAACAATCAATTTATAAAGCACTTTTAACACTGTTGCCACATTGTTGTTGAGAAAAAACAATGCGTGACACCAGTGGAGGACAAACTATGGTCATGGTTAGATGTTAAAGGTACAAAATGCTCATCAATATGTAATAAAAATGTATTTTATTAAATTAAATAAATGCTGAAATTTTTTCCACATACTTCACTTAATTAAAGATGACTTAAACTATAATGAACGTTTTTTTATTTTTGTATAAAAATTATTTTGGATATTTTTGGGGGTATAAAATCAGAAATGTGAGGATAATACATCTGTATGATATCTTAATAAACAATGATGCTTATTTAAAAGCAAACCGTTATTGAAAAGATAACCTTATTAGGTAGTTTTACACAGAAAACTACTTACTTCTTACTAACATGTGAACAAAACTTTTGTCCTCCAGTACAAAGTCATGCTATGCAACCAATATGCAGAAAAATATAAAACTAGAAATGATATCATAGAGAGGAGCCCTGCAGACAAACATGGCTGTGTGTCAAGGTCAACAAGTCTCTTAAACTACCAGATATTATCATCTTTTTATGACAGTAAGTATGACTCCTTTTACTAATATTTAGTTATAAACATATATCTTCACAAGGTTTGTTACTAATTCATTAGCAAATAATTCTACCTCTGAGCAGAGAAATCTGAAGAGGTCTGCAATTCAGTTTAGTGTGTTCGGTTGAAGAGACTGCAGTGATGCCTTGTAGCAGTGCGCTGACGTCACAAACTGTGTGCTTATGTAATGCTCCTGTCACTGGATCACTGTGAGTGCATACAGTGTTCATGACTGTCTGTGTAAAGCTGAATAGTTAGTGTTAGTTGTCCTTGTCGTCGTTTGTTCTGGGTTAAGGTAGCGTGGTCAACCATGCCACGCTATCATGAAAAAGAAATAAGGTGTCTCATTAATGTTGACCTTCAGTAACAATGAAGTCTTTATAAACACAGAAGCAGTTCTCATATGGCAGAGTCATTAATCAGCGGCCGAAGCTGAAATCCCTGAGCCGCTCTGCTCTGTTTACAGCAGCTCGAGTGACACAGGTAATACGCCATCTTTCACAGGGGATGGCTGGCACATGTGAAACGTGTGCATGTACTGACTTAAGGGACAAAGTCATTTAAAGTAACTTACTTTTCTCTGTTTTTCCAAAATGTGTTTTTGGAGTTATGGTAGTACCATTTAAAATACTTTTGGATTTCCATGTACAGTATCATAACACATGAATATCATATGAAATCAACATGGAACGTCTATAAGCAATATTAATGGTGCTTGCTAATGCACTGATGAATATTTAGCCCCATTCACACTGTGTTTTTCTCAGTGCTGTCAATTGATTGAAAAAAAATGTTTTTATTGCGTTAAATCACAAACATGGACTGTGATTAATAATGATTATCAAAAATTGTAAATATTATTGTTTATCTGTAAATGTGTTGAAATTAAAAATTGCCTGATAAACTAGTTTAAGGAAACATAAGTAGACATTACAGACGTTATTGCTGTCTGTATATTATAATATTAGTGCGTAAACGATGTGACATACATCCATACAATACAGTGTTCTTCATTTACACCGGTTTACAATGTCCAGCAGGTATGGGACATACACTTTACTATTCTTTTATCATCATTCATTTTTTTTCTGTCTTCGCTTCAATCCCAGTAAGCTTTTACCCAACTATTATCAAAAGTATTTCTTAATAAATACAACAAAATATTTTCTTGCAACCATAGTATTATGACCAAAGAAGAACTGCACCTGTTCTGTAGCTGCATTAGAGCTAACATTAGCATCATGCTACATAAGACAATTTATAGTACACTTTAACTTAAAACTCACTTTAAACCACCAGTGTAATAACCTCCTTTTTTTGCGATAACTTGGAAATTTGATAATTTACTGTTAAATATCCAAACTCAAGAAAATCACGTACAAACCATATCCTATCGTAATCATGTGTTGTATAATCTGTAGTGGCTATTGTCATGTTTACTTCTGGCATGTAAAAGCCTTAACATGTAAGCTGTGGTTGAAACTCACATATGTTTGTGATGTTACAACTGCTTCCTTTTTGAATACAGATTCAATATCGTACAGATGTTAATGACATCTTGTCTGTTTCTCCACTTTGTTTGCTCTTGGCCTGTTTCTTTTGTCTTTAAGTCAAATGTTACTGCACTGTTAATGTTCAAGTTGCAGCAGATAACTCAGTGGATGAAGTTAAGTGCACTTAATTGTACTTAATGTGCACTTGTAGGCACTTTTATAAAAGTTATTAAATAATAAAAGTTTTACTTTGAATTTTTTGTTTAATCACTAATTAAAGCACATGTAAAGACTAGATAATTTTAACTTTATTCAATGTTACATTTGAGGATAATCTGAAAGTATGTTTTAACCATAAATGCTTGTCATGTTTTTAAACATACAGTGGGTACGGAAAGTATTCTGACCCCCTTTTTAACTCTTTGTTATATTGCAGCAGTTTGCTAAAATCTTCAAAGTTCTTATTTTTCCCTCATTAATGTAAACACAGAATCGTTGAAATTTTTGCAGATTTATTATAAAAGAAAAACTGAAATATCACTTAATATTTAACTCAGGTGCTGTCTATTTCTTCTGATCATCCTTGAGATGTTTCTACACCTTAATTTGAGTCCAGCTGTGTTTGATTTTACTGATTGAACTTGATTAGGAAAGCCACACACCTGTCTATATAAGACCTTACAGCTGACAGTGCATGTCAGAGCAAATGAGAATCATGAGGTCAAAGGAACTGCCTGAAGAGCTCAGAGACAGAATTGTGGCAAGGCACAGATCTGACCAAGGTTGCAAAAACATTTCTGCTGCATTTAAGGTTTCTAAGAGCAGAGTGGCCTCCATAATCCTTAAATGGAAGATGTTTGGGACGACCAGAACCCTTCATAGAGCTGGCCAAACTGAGCTATCGAGGCTCAGTCTGCGCCTAAGCGGAACAAACGCTCAAAAGTCTGGTTGTATTTCACCAAAAAAGACAATATAACAATGAGTGAAAAATCTATGGGTCTCTGAATACTTTCCAGACCCACTGTACAGTACTTACCATAATCAGTATCAGTACAGTGTTTGTTTTGTAATTTTATATACTTGTATAATAAAATTTGTATATTTTTTATTTTACATTATGTATTGTCACGGTAGAGAGGCGAGTTTACGTGCAGGCTGTTTATTGATACACAGAGCAGAAACAGACAGTCAGGGTCAACACCGGTTGACCGTTCTCTCCTTCAGGGAACGTGGGTTACCTACGTAACCTTAGACATTCCCCTTCAGTTCATTATATATGGGAACAGACCCGTGGAAAAGGTCACGACCCTGCGGCCGCGTTACGCAGAGACCCAGGTGCCGACAGGCAGAGCTGAAAGGCTCGCCACCTCCTCTGGAGGTCTCTAGAGCAGCTAGATTGGTTGTCTCCTGCTGGTTCTCTGCTTCAGGGCACCAAATTAGCAGCTCTAGTAACACCAGAGGCCAGTCTTGCAGAGACTGACCGTAATGGGTCACCTGGCAGTGTGGGAGCCCCTGCCAAGAGTGTTTTGTGGGTCCTGCCTAGCAGGCCCTGGTTCTACCTGTATGGTCTTCCTGGTGATGACACGGTCTAAGGACTGTTGTTTCAATAGAAGACTTTAGTAGTCCTGATGTTCAGGACTTCGGAGGGCAGGCCCCTCTGGGGAAGAGGTGGAGATCAATCTGCTAACCCTGCCAGTGTTCCAGGGCGCAGTGGTCTCCAGTGAGCACTGCCTTCAGTTTTTTCTGCCCGTAGACGTAGTGGAGCTGAAAAGCGTGCCATAAATCTTAAAGACGCTTACTTTTAAGTGTCGATCCCTCCTTCTCACAGGAAGTTTCTGAGGTTCGCTTTCAGGGGCAAAGCATACCAATATCAGGTTCTCCTTTGGTCTGGACTCTTACCCCGTGGGGTTGAGACTGAACCCCAAGGAAAGTGTGCTTTCTCCTGCACAGAGAAACACTTGGTGTGGTGTGGGATTTGACCATGATGCAGGCTCATATGATACCTGCTCGGATTGACTCGATCCTCACTGCAGTCATTAGAGTGAGAGAAGGCCGGTCGCTCATTGTCGGTTGGTTCCTGCATCAGGGCTCGGTACTGGGAGCTCCTTGTTGTCGCATATGCTAGCGACGGATACGTCCCTCACTGGTTGAGGAGCAGTCATGAGTGGCACCTCAGCCCTCTGTCTGTGGAGTGGTCACATCTCACATGGCACATCAACTGCCTGAAAATGCTGGCCGTGTTTCGTTCACTGAATCATTTCCTCCCAGACGTGAGAGATCAACATGTTGGTGCACACCGACAACACATCAGTCTCTTACATCAACCATCAAGGAGGTCTGCGATCGCGCCCCTTATACAAGCTGGCACACCAGATCCTTGTGTGGGCCCTGGACAGACTCCTCTCATTGAGAGCCATCTATATTCCCAGGCATCTAATCGTAGGAGCAGACTTCCTATCAAGACAGTGGCCAAGGCCCGGGGAAATGGATATGGAGAGTCTTTTACCAGGCTCAGGTAGACCTCTTTGCATCTCGAGCAAACGCGCAATGTCCACTCTGGTACTCTCTGCCCGCTCGGGCTGGATGCGATGGTGCAGACGTTTCCCCCACGATTGCTCTGCTCCCAGGAGTTGTGGAGAGAGTGCGCTGCGGTCAGTCTAATACTTGTAGCACCATTCTGGCCGGGCCGAGTATGGTTCTCGAACCTGACGGCCATCCTAGACGGCTCCCCCTGAGAGATTCCAGTCAGGAGGGACCTCCTCTCACAGGCAGGGGGCACCATTGTGCACCCTCACCCGGAGTTGTGGAAGCTGTGGGTGTGGCCTCTGAGAGGGCACAGCTCGTAGCTTCCGATCTCTCAACCGAGGTTGTTGAGTGCATCCTCCAGTCCAGAGCTCCATCTACGAGGAAACTGTATGCCCTGACGTGAAAACTTTTCACTTGAGAGAACGCGTAGAGAACGCCAGCAGGATCCAGTTAACTACCCAGTTGGTACAGTACTAGAGTTCCTGCAGGCTAGATTCTCCACTGGGGTCACCCACTCCACCTTGAAGGTTTATGTGGTTTAGGTTGAGACCTCCAGTATGGACCCGAGTCCCAGCCTGGGACCGTGCTGTGGTGTTTGAGGCCCTCTGTGGGCTGCCTTTTGAGCCCATAGAGGATATCTCTGATCATATGCCTACGATCAAGACCACACTGCTGCTGGTGCTGTGTTCTCTGAGGAGAGTAGGTGACATTCAAGCCCTCTCGGTGGCCCCTTCCCACCTTGAGTTTGCCCCTGGCATGGTTAAGGCATTAATGTACCAGCGAGTGGGTTACAGCTCGAAGGTCCCTACGGTCACACCACGGCCAGTTGCACTTTAGGCTTTCAATCCTCCTCCCTTCAGGGACCCCGGCCAATAGAAGCAGAATTGCATGTGTCAGGTGCGAGCACTGGATGGATACGTCCACAGAGCTGCCCTGTGGCGCAATTCAGAGCAGCTCTTGGTCTGCTTTGGTCCTCCCAAGAGGGGACGTCCAGCAACTAAGCAGACCTTGAGTAGGTGGATTGTGGATGCTATTAACATCGCTCACGAGTCCTCCGGTCTCCCGCGGAGGCTAGGAGTCAGAGCGCACTCAACCTGAGGTTGACCCCTCACACTTTTGTTCGTTTCTATGGATTGGACTTGTGAGCCACTCCTGGTGCTGCTCTTCTTTTGTAAGTAGGCACACACACTGGGCAGGGACTTGCAAATGGGGGGGTGTGGGCATCTTGTTCCCCATAACGTCTTGTTGATGCGGCTTGAGTTCCGTATGTAACCCTAGTTACTCGAAGGAACGAGATGCCGTGTCTCTTTGCCACACTTTTGGCATCCCTGCCTGCGCTCGCTTCATGACATTGAAGCTGAAGCTGGCCGCATTCCACATGCTTTTATGCTTCTGGCCAATGACATCATCCGCCCATGATGTCTTGCCCATCTTTTGCACTCATTACACATTTTATTCAGAGCCATCACGCTGGAGGCGTTCCCCATAGCGTCTCATTGACATCTGTACAAAGCTCATCACTTTTTGCTGGACACAAAAAAGCGAGATGTGCTCTGATTGGTCAACTATCCAGTGCACTGTGATTGGACAAATACCTTGTTTGGCAGAAATGCACTAAAGACACAGAAACAATAAAAGACATAACAGGCATTTGTTAATTCAGTGGAGACATAGTTGCGGATTATCATGACTTAGTTCTGTCTTTTCACACTATGGGTTTCATCAACACCATGTCTGCATTCGTAATCGGAGAAACTACAAGCAACAAGCACTACCCATCACTGCTCAAAACTCCCGTTTGAATAGTATTTAGCAGCTTCTTTTAACAAGAAAATGTAACTTACTTAAAGGTTGTGAGTGGTCAGCAGCAGACTGTTCTTGCCTCTCTTTCTAGTCTCTGTGCACAGCCAGCATAGAGTGCTCTGTCAGCTTCAGGAATCAGTCCTCCGTAAATGTGCTGAACACACTCTAATACTTGTGTTCAACTGTTCTGGAACAGTGTTGGAAACACAACTTAACACTGATTTCTAGTTGTGTCCTCTTTTGGAATCACAAACAAAGTAGTGTCATTTTTATAAAGACTGTCTTTTTGCATCTTAGTGCATGTGATGATTTCTTCATTAAAATATAAGTAGTAACAATATGTTTTATGAAATGCAGTGGAGTAAAAAGTATGACTTTACGCTTTTGAATGTAGTGAAGTAAAAGTAAACGTTACTCAAAACTACTGAACACTTTACATTCTGAATTTTTATTTTTGCACCCATACATTTTCTGCTGTTTTGTTGAGTTATTGAAGTAGGTAGCTTATTTATCTAGACCTCAAGATGCATAATTAACTATTATTGTGAATATGAGCCTAGTGGTTCTTTCTTATTTATTTATTTATTTTATTTTATTTTTTTAAATGAAGATTTTCATTGAGTCCTTCTGAATGGATTGGTCCAGTGACAATGGCTCCACACCCAGTCATTGTGTACACTTATCTTTCATCTCTGTGAATGAAGCAGATGCTGTGGGTTTTAAAGCTGAACAGGATGTCTCGTATTTCTCAACGTAAGCAGTGAGCGCAACGCTGACAACGGATATAATGAATGTGTCCAGAGGCGTCAGGGATGCTGAGAGGAGACACACTAACTCTCTCGATGTGTGTGTGTAGTTGCCGACGTCTAAATGGGGTATTGTATTATTTTGTAAAAAGCATTATTTAACCTTATCTCAGAGTCACCAGCCACACACTTACAGACTGAGACAGATCTGTCTAGATATTTTAAGGGATAGTTCATCCAAAATTGAATGTTCTATCATTATTTACTGTTATTTATGCAAACATACAAGTCTTTCTTTCTTCTGTGAAACACAAACAAATGTTTCTCTTTTCCATGCGGCCAAGAAGGAATAAAGCTTCAAAAATCACCATAAAAGTAGTCCATACTGTTTGTTTGCTGTAATTCTTCAAATGGCATATAGTAGCTTTGTGTGAGAAAAGAGATAACTGGTTTGTGATTATTTTCATTCTATTCATTGATTCTGAATAGGTCTCAATGGTTCGTTCATAAGTCTGACTCTTCTTTCACTTAATGTGAGTTAGGTGCACTTGTATTAAATGTGGGTTACTTCAAACCTAAAAATTAAATAGTTAAACAAAAATAAATCATTTTTTTAGTAATGTTTTGTGGTTCTCTACGGTAAGCACATGTAAAGTACTTGATCATAATTTTAATAATTTTAACTGTGTGCAATATTACATTTAGTTAATGTATTTGAAATGTACTTCAAATGTTACACCATTGTAACTTTATCATTCCAGACGTGTAATTATATTTAAAAATAAATACCTTAGCATTTTCCATGGAAGAAAGAAAATTAACTGGGTTTATAATGAAAAGAAGTTAAACAAATGATGACAGAATGATTATTTTTGGGTGAATATTATAACGTGTACTGTAACTGCATTTGTGTTCCCTGTCTGTCCATCACTACAATTTATGTCGTGACGACATACTGGGGTCTTGCTCGTAGCCCGGATTCGCTCTAAATACAGGGAAAACTCCAATGAAAATTGGCCAGTGGAATTTGCATCTGGTGCCACGCCCCGTCATATAGGTATACAGTAAATAGGCGACAGGTGCAACAATTCATCAGATTTTTGCTTCGGAGACGAGGCTGCATGATTGTCGCTTTGGTGTCAATTCTTCCCTGGAAGAACGTGAGCAGAGACTGTGTGTGTGGCGAAACAACGCGATTATCCTGGGCAGTTTCTGATTACGGTCTTCATGATGGTTGGATGATTGGTTCTCGTGGCTCGTAACCACGTTCTGCCCCAGTGCCTGTAGCTGGAGCTGCGCGCGACGACTGACTTCAAGCTACCCGCAGGAAGGTGGAGTGACTTGTGCTTTCCAGTTCCATCGTGGTGGCTCTTCAGGATGATCCGACTCGGCTACATAATTCAGTTCACCCAGCGGCCATCCATGTTCAGCGGCATGCTCGAGACTATGGTGGCAGTCAGAGATTCTCCTGTCTTGCGCTTGTTTTACAGCACCTACTTCATTGTGCCAAAGAAAGGAGGTGGATCTTGGATCTGCTGTTTTGGGCCCTGCTCAAGCTCCCATTCAAAATGTTGACGCAGAAACGCATTACCAAATACATCCAACCCCAAGATTGGTTTGCAGCATTAAACCTGAAAGACGCACACTTCCATGTCTCAATCTTGCCTCGACCATTCCTGCGTTCGAGGGTAGAGCATGGCAGTACAGGGTCCTTCCCTTCGGGCCTCTCTCTGTCTCTGCAGGTCTTTATGAAGGTTGCAGAGTGCACCCAGTCAGTGCTGAAGTGCCTGAGTTCCTTCAGAGGCAGGAAGGTGGTGCCACTTAAGCACTTTCAGAGGCTCCTGGGGCATTTGGTGTCCATAGCCACTGTCACACCGAATGCATTATTACGTATGAGACCACTTCAGCACTGGCTGCCCTCCCGGGTCCCGAGAAGGGCTTGGTGCTGTGGGGCACTCTGGGTGACTATCATACTGGCATGTCGCCGCACATTCAGTCCCTGGACAGACCTTGCTTTCCTACGGGGCGGAGTGCCCAAAGGACAAGTGTCTCAGCATGTGGTCGTCACGACAGATGCCTCCAGTATGGACTGGGGGTGCTACATGCAATGGGCAGGCTGCTGCGGGGCTCTGGACAGGGCCTCGCCTGCTTTGGCATATCAGTTGCCTAGAGCTGTTGGCAGTGCATCTGGCCCTGCGGTGGTTCCGGCTAGTGCTGCAGGACAAGCACGTGTTGGTCAGCAAGGTCAACACTGCAACTGTGGTGAATATCAGCCACCAGGGGGGTCTATGATCATGTTGCATGTCTCAGCTCACCCGTCATCTCCTTCTCTGGAGCCAGCAGCAGTTCGAGTCCCTGCGTGCTTTCCATGTTCCGGGAGAACTCAATCGTGTGGCCGACATGGTCTCACAATAGCTCACACTTCCCAGGGAGATTGGTGTCTCCACCCCCAGATGGTTCAGCTGATCTAGAGTCGATTTGGGGAAGCCCAGGTGGACCCAGTGAGCCTTCTCACACAGACACTGTGCAAGGTCAGGGACGATGAGGAATAACTCATTTCAGAACTCATGCTCCTCGTGACAGCTCCTCCCTGGTGCATACGTCTGAGGAGGGACCTCTTCTCTCAGGGGTATGGCACCCTATGGCACCTGTGTCCAGATCCTCTACGTGTGGCTCCTGGACGGGACGCGGCAGACTTGAGTGCCTTGAGACACCTTTCCATGATCAGGTGGTGAACCTGCAAGCACTGCCCTCGGAAAGACATAGCTTTGGCGTACCAGGCGAGCCTTGCCCCCTGGATGTGAGGGCACACTCCACAAGGAGTGTTGCCTTCTTCCATGTGTTGGCGCGCGGCGTCTCTTTGGCAGACATCTGTAGAGCTGCGGGTGGGCGACACTGAATACTTTTGCGCGATACTACAGTATTTGCGCCGAGCCGGTGTCTTCCTGTCTGTCGCAGAACAGATAAGTAGCACTGGCCGGCGTCTTGCTTGCTGCACCATTCCTCCTCACACGGGGATGCAAGGACCTTTTCTCCCAGTTGAGTTCCCTTTCCACAAACCCTGTTCGAGCATCCTCCAGCACCCTCAGCAGCCAGACTTGGCGGAACTGTCTGACGCCAGGCCCAGTACTGTTGTTAGCTTTACCCGAGTCCAGTCAGCCCCTGTACTGGGCTAGGTGTCCACACAACAGATTCCCATTTACGTATACTCGGTTACGTAGGGTACCCTCATTCCCTCCCTCCATTATGTCCCCCTGCCACAACCTCGAACCATCGCTGGGGGCCGGAGAGGTGCAGGATGCAAATTGCACTGGCCAATTTTCATTGGTGTTTTCTCTTAATCAGAGTGAATCCAGGCTCCGAGCAAGCTCCAAGTCTGTCATGATGACATAACATCTCCGTTCCCTCCAACAGGAAAAGAGGGTTACATGCGTAACCGAGACATTTCTGTGAGTCTGTATGAACCCCGATGAGTTTAGTGCAATGAGATGCCGTGTGCTTTTGGCTGTACATTAGCATCATGTCAGGCACGCTCCTGACTGCTGAATTAATGATGAAACTATTGTGTGTGAGACTCATAACAGAGAAACTCAGCTATTGTTTCCAGCCCACAGAGACAAAGGTGCCTATTTTAGATTCTTTAATTGCAGAACCAAACATTAGTATTTTCCAAACAGGTTTGCAATATGGTCGACATATCGTATAAGTTATGAAAAGGTGTTCTTTCAGTTTTGTGGAGAAGCAATTGCAAAGACTAGACCCATGAAAGGAATACAACATTTAATTTTAGTTAATCTTTCTGCCTTCTCTATCTTTTGATATCATATTTTTTTAAATGTATTATCTCACTTTTAAATTATTATCCCATACATCTGCTGGTTTGTTGCACAACCAGATTTACCCTTTACCGGCTAATACTGTGAAATGGAAGTCTCACTAAATAAAGAAACGGATTACAAAGTGAAACATAAGCTATTTCTTTCCAAGAAAAATGGATTTAAAACAAAAATATGGTGTCTTCCACAGTATATTAATACAGATTTGTTTAAAAATGTCAAGAGGGTTAGTAACATTTTTGTAAATATATCAAATATATCAATTTAATTTAAATCTAGTTAAATTCCATTCTAATTTATTTGTGTCATACATATTGTTTCAAAGCAGTTTTACAGTAAATGCATGTTTCATTGTTGCAATGAGGAAGCATATCAAAATAATAAAGTAACATACATAACTTATATATATATATATAAATTAATATTTAATTGATTAATATAAATTAATCTTACCTAATTTATAGGGAAGTTTTTTTTCTGTTAAAGAAATAGTAAAACTAACATTTATGCTTTACATCGTGAAGTAAAAAACTTTCCAAAACTTTTGCGAAAGCGGAAGTGGTTGGCATTTTTTTTAAATGTTGGCCGTGTTTAGCATAAGAATCTAGCACTTTATGGCCTGGTTTCACAGACAGCTTAGACTAAGCCAGGACCAGGTCATAGTTCAGTTAGGACATTTAAGTAATTTCCATAAACACGCCTTAGAAAAAACACACGTGCTGACATATTTTAAGATCAGTCAGTGCAAGTTTCTTTCAGACAAGGTTAAGCCATGTCTGTGAAACCAGGAGTAAGAAATATGTTTTGAAATATCTTAAAAGGCATTAAATAATACTAGAACACCACTCTTTAAATTATTTGCAGCTCTAATCTCACCATGCTCTCTTTCAATGTGAAACTGACACTTTGTGCTGGATTTCATGCTCTACTTCTGTGTAAACCCTGCCTGCTTTGATTTGATCACCCAGGTTAATGATTTTGACATTCAGCGCTGCATAATGGAGTGCATTTCAAAAACTTGGAGGGACTTATCCCCTGGTTTAAACAGTTTTCACCTGATAGACATTAAAATGGGTGGAAAATATCTCACTGGCTTATAGGGAAAAAAATAATAATCCTGTTTTGTCCAAAAGCCTGATTCTGTGGTTTGAAATCTTGTCTAATCACAAAAGGCTACTTCAAAGACTTATTCTATTAAGTTAATTTGGGGAAAAAACATGTTAATAAATGTCTTCTTTATTGGTTTGAAAACAGGCTCATACACATGGAAAACGGTATCATGTGCTACTGTACATTTATTCAAGGCTCAGAGCGTTTTTTTTGTTGCACTGTACAGCCCTAAGTCTGACCAAACCAGATACAAGAAGACTAATTCATATCATGGGGATAGGAAAATCAGAAGATATTGCCCATCCCTGCTGCTTAATTACACAAAATAAGGCACATCTAGAGAATTCAGGGTGGACTTTTAGTGAGCAATTACTTAATAGTGTCCTAACAACCACTCAGAAAACCCTAGCAACTGCGTAGCAACACCCTGTCAACCACCAAAAGCAAGTTTTGGATGGGTGAACACCAGCGATCCGCACTGTTGAATGTGGTGAGCACAGATCTAATCTGTTTCAGAGCTCTGTTCTCTGTGTGTTTTTGAGTCCGGATGTGCTGCTGGGCTTCCAGATGGGCACACGACTCTCTGCTCTTTGTTGTGAAATGCCACAGCACTGTGAATAGTCCCATGAATTCTCAGCGGGAATAGCAGAAGGCAGCGCTGAGGAATTACTGTGTATTCAATACAGTATCATATTTTCTGAGACAGTGACGCAGAGCTGAGTGACGCAGATCTGCCTTACAGAATGTGTGTGTCTCTCTCTCCATACAGCTGCTGTTCGGTCCCACTGCAAAATGCTTCACCGCTTTAGCATTTTGAGCAGAAATAACCCTAGAAAATGACTATGCCACTCATACTCCATGCTGCCTCAAAAAATACCATGCTGTTACCACGGTACCACATCATAAAATACACTACACAGAGTGCTTCAGTAAATGACCATGTTATTAAGATTGTACAGGTCTAAACAACACAGATGATATGATTTGAGTACATGCAGTACCATACTTTAAAAAATAATACTTAATATGGACATATATACTTTAAATAGAATATACATAAGTGCAAACTGAATGTGATGTTTTCAGACTCAATTGCGTGTAATTTCAGTGAAATGAAAATGCATTAGAGTGAATTTTAGAATGATATTGTGACTCATTTATTGTACTGTAAGTAGGACGTAAGTACAGTACATTTTTATATGTAATTTCATATTTACGTTTTTGTCTTTGAGATACTGCTCAATGTGCCGTCAAGAAAAAATGGTAAACAAATGTAAATTATCTTAATATATTTTCAGTTTAAACTTGTTTTTATTGTATTCAAATATATTTTCAACTTCACATTTGACTAATGATGTTCAATTTATTACATTTAACATATTGAGCACACTATGTGCAGAACATCAAAATGTGTATTTCTTTAATGCACGGAAAAAGACGAAAATATAATAATTTGAAATGCAAACGAAAACATTTCAGAAAGTGCACTTTTTATAAAGTGTACTTACAGTAAGTGGGTTATGAATGGGTTTTAACTTCAAGGACACTTAAGAGACCTTTGATTTATTAATAATATAATATCAGCATGTATCCTTTTTTTAAACTACATTTACTATATGAATGTATTCAGTACAATTAATATTGATATATTCACAAAATAAAATTTACAAAAGCAGCAGTATCAAGATACGTCCAATACATACTTAATGTTAGCCTAAGGTATTTCAGAGAAAACCATCATGTTACATATCCAAAAAGCCCTGGAATTTGTATGCTTTAATTAATTTATGATGGTATGTACAAGCAATAATTACTTCTTCACCATTGTTTCGAGAATCTTTTTTGAAACCACAACAATGAAATGAGTCTCTGCAACATCAATTAATCTTTCATTTTTCCATCTTTTAATCTTCTAATCGTTCAGTACTTTTTCTGGTGTAGCTCCTTTCGCTGAACAGATTGCCTGCCCTTTTTAAATGCACAGCAGCAGGAGTGCACTGGTTCTGTAGTCTTGTTGAAATAATGATATGTAGGCCTGCTTCCTGTGGAGCAAAGTGCATAGAGATATGTGTGTTACAAGGCATTCATAACTTTAGCTCGTTTAGACAGTTCCAGTTGTAAAGTCAACATGAAACAACAACAAAGAACAAGATTTCAAACTCGAGACACATGCTAAATTATTGCTTGTTTATTGCTAGTGAGATGGATGTCTGTTGTGTAAGTCTGTGAGTGTCTGAGATGTATGTTTTTTTTTGTTGAAAATAGGCCACAAGAGCCCTGAGGTGGTGACTGACTGCTCAGTATGTGCTTACCTGTAATCCTGAATCTGTATTCTTCAGCTCCGGAACATGGCAGAGACGGGCCAAACACTAAAGCCCAGTGCTGTTTGTTGACATCTCGGCAAACACAGGTCCTCTGCATTAATTATAGATCCGTTTAAAAAGGTCAATTCAGGAAAACTGAATCAAAATCTCTTTTCACAGTTCACCTAAGACTGTAGAAATGTTTTTATGTTACAACCATGAACTCATGAACATACAGTGTTCATAAATTTACATGGCCTTTGCAGAATATGCAAAATGCTACTAATTTTAAAAATAAGAGAGATCATGAATATTTTGTGTTGCTTTCTTATTTAATACTGTCCTAAATAAGCTATTTCACATAACAGATGTTTATATATTCTCTACAAGAAAAAAATTATAAAAATGATACTTGTTCAAAAGTTTACATACCCTTGAAAACTGACCATGATTTTGAGATTCATCTTTTCAAACTAAGGGCAGCTGAGGGACTCATACACAGCTATTACAAAAGGAGGAAACGTTTACTGATGCTCAAGAAGGCAACTCAATGCATCAAAGCCCATGCCACTGAATATAAGATACAAAAGGTAATTTGTTATCTCACAATTCTGGTGTTTTCTTCCTAGAATTGTGTGAATTAATTCATTGTGCTTCAGGTCTTGGCTTGCAGACCTTTCCCAATCCTGTCCTGTCTCTCTCCAACATCACTCCCCGTCAGTGCTTATTGTGCATTCAGTTGAAATGGCAAAAAATGTAATCTAAAAAAAATTAAATCAGAATTGTAAAAATATAAACTCACAGTTGTGAGAAAAAGTCAGGATGGAAAGAAAAAATCAGACATGTGAGACACAAAATCTCAGAAAAGGTGAGAATTATGAAAATTAAGTTGAGTTGAAATATACTAAGTCAAAGTAAGTAGATGAACTTGAAAGGAATAAAGTCAGAATTATGAGACATAAACTCACAGTTTTGAGAGAAATCTGAATTGGGACATGTATACTCGCAATTACCATTTTTTATTGAGTGGTGGAAATGGACTTTTAATCCAAGTTTCAGCACTAATTGTTTTGTGATACTGTCACAATGTAATTCCAGCTGTGAGAGGCTGCTATTGAAGGCTTGGGTATTTAAAAACTACTTAGCCAATGATATAAAAGGTCATTAACATAGAAGTCTTGAAGGTGTAGTGGGTGCAAAACAATGACGAGAAACTGCATATAACTACATGATGCGGAAACATTAATGGACTACAGGGAAAAATTACAGCGATGAAGACGTTTCGGGAAAAAAGCTGCCACAAAATGTTGTGTATAGTGATCATGAAATAGTTGTCGGTGTTTCCGTGTGAAGGAGCACAATTCTCTCGTTTCATTAGCTTAAGGGTTTAAATGAGCAGAAAGTGCTGTGAGAATCTGTTGATCGCTCCCACAGGTTCAGGTCACATCCGCTCTTTATTAAATGCGGTAAACAGGCTGAATGCATGCAGCCCAGACTAATGGGCAGTCAGACAGAATCCAATTACTCCTGGAGCCCGTTTACCTGCGCTCTCTGTGACTTGAAGACTGACAGATTCACACAGGCCTCTCTGTGGTGCCACACCGGCTTGTCCTGAGGCAGGTTTTGATGCGCTTCCTGACAGAATTTTAATATGAGCCTGTTTATTCTCAACATTATGACTACACTCATTTCTCTCAGAGAGGCTCTCTGGCTCGCCAGGAGGAATGCAAGTGTGTTTTTGTCGTTCTGATGGCGCTGTCTGACTGTGTGTTTGGCATTCTGGGAGTGCTAGAGGAGATCTCAGACCTTTAGAGCACAGCTTTAAGTGCATTCAGGGCAGTCAAGTTCTGCTGTCTCTGTCACACTTCTTCATAGACTGCAATTAGGTTGAGTTTATGAGATATTGAAGAAAATACACCAAGCAGAGAAACAGCCTCATACAGTAAAACAGACAAATACACACTTCCATTTTCTATTTAACAGACTGGACATATAGAGCACTATATCACTGTAATGCCTACTGTATCATATCTGATACATCAATTTCTAAGACGTCTAAACTGCTAATATACCGTACAGTACCTTCTCTGATTTGGTTGTTAATGTATTCTTTTGTAGCAAGTAAAAGGTATTTTATTACAATTGCAAAAATCGTATTCGTGTTGTTTTTCTTTTTGCTGTGAAATCGTTACATGCATGTTTTGCTGTCACAATAAAATACAGAGCTTTGATCATCACTCGTACGAATTCCTATGATTTCTTCTAAATCGTACATATTTTACGAGATTCCAATTCGTATGAATTTGTACGAATTACCTAAACCTATCCCCTAAACGTACCCATCATAGGGTTTTAGACAAATCATACAAAATCGCACGAGTGAGGTCGTACGAATTAGTACGAATTAGCAAAAGTTTGGCACCTCGTACGAATACGTACAAATTGGTCATGGAACTGTGTATGTATGTTAATCCAGCATTGAATCAATAGGTGACAGGTTGATGGCATTAACACAGCAAGTACTTTTTTTCTTTTTCTCTTCATTCAGTTTTCCTCTTTTTATTTTTTCCTTAATTACCCTTTTACCCTTAAAGGGGAAGTGTTTAAAACATCCACAAAGCTAAGCAGCTTATCTTGGAACCATATTATACCTTATATTTGGAACCAAACTCTTCATATCTTCATTTTTGTAGGCTTTAAATTGTTTTAAATTGTCGATTTTTGATTAATTAATGGGCATATAATACAGTTCAGTTGATTACATTTTTAATCAGTTGATTTTCATAATTAGATTTTTAGACTAAAACACAAGTAGTGTTGGGCAGTAACGCGTAATTTAATTACTTTTTTAGTAACAGAGTAATTTAACACGTTGTAATTTCCAAATCAGTAATTGGAGTATAGTTACTAAGCCAAGGTCGCTATGCGTTACTGTCGCGTTACTTTGCTGAAAGAATGCAGTGTTTTATAATCTAGATTGTAAAAATGTGCGGCCCTTTTGTCAAACTGTGCAGTAACAAATATTTATCAGGAGGCTGAATGCTAATGTAACTACTGTAGTAATCACTAATTACTTTTAAAAAGAGGTAATCAGAAATCAGTAATTTGATTACATTTTCAGAGTAGCTTGCCCAGAACAAGCTTGAGTATGAGTATGTTAATTACAAATTTGCTCTTGAGGATTAGGTTTAGGATTAGTAATGTAATTTAGCTGTAACCAACAGCACAGTATACCACTCTGGGTTTTGAATGGACTTGTTCTGGTGTTTATCCAAGCCTCCTTACACTCTCATTGACTCCACACTGTTGTGTGTGCAGGTGTTGCAGATGTACCTGCCGTTCTGTGGCATCGCCATCTCCAACGCCCAGCTGTTCGCTGCCTCCAGGAAAGAGTACGACAGGAGCAGGGTAAGAACACACTTACTTCAGCACTTCATTAAAACCGTATTATATCTCTGCACCCCTCCTACTGTAACAAGACCGCGCACGTGTGTGTGTGTGTTTGTGTGTGCGTTTTATGAATGTCATGTGGGTGTTTATTACGTAGTGCGTGTGTATCTGTCTATTGATCTTTTGCTTCCTACACATTCTGTTCCTGCATCGAGAGCTTCAGAATCAAGAGGATATGTGTGTGTGTTTGTGTGGCTGGGGAAGCATAAATCTATGTTACAGCATCATCAACACATTTTAAATATCGATCACAGAAGGACATGATGCCAGAAAACAAGAATGAAGTCGAGATAGAGAATGAGAAAGATGAAAGCAGAAAGTGAGGGAGCTCAAGTGATTTTCTGGGAGTGATTTTAATGGTACTTGCTCTGCTATTGTGGATGAACATGAAGAGCCACTTTTGGCATTAACGTAATTTATAGTAGAAAGAGTTTACTAGGAATGAATGGTGCCTGCTGATAGAGTTGGTCGTTTTCACACACTTGATATTTTAGTAGCCAGTTCACAAAAGGAATTATGCAGATCAGGCAAAACAGCTCAAAGAAGCTAGGAAATTCATCTTACACAGTGCGTTTCCCCACCTTGAGCCTGGGTACTAGCTTTTGTAGTGTGCTTCACATTACTACAATCGGGCTTACTTTACCACATCAGTCATCCACTGCAAACCAGTACATCTGGATATACCCTTGTGCACTTCAAAAAGAGCATTTATTATGGTATTATGGTCATATATGTAAAGGTCCCATAAGTTTCCTGGCTATTTTCATGATAAGTGAGGTCTAAGGGCTATGTAATGTCATACTGTATACAGTGGGCACAGAAAGTATTCAGAACCCTTTTTTTATATTGCAGCCATTTGCTAAAATCATTTAAGTTATTTACACACAGTATGATTTATTAAAAAAGAAAAGTAAATTATCACATGGTCCTAAGTATTCAGACCGGTATTGCTCGGTATTTAGTAGAAGCACCCTTTTGATCGAATACAGCCATGAGTCTTTTTGGGAAAGACACATTTTTTTGTGAAAGTTTTTCACACCTGGATTTGTGGATCCTCTGCCATTCCTCCTTGCAGATCCTCTCCAGTTCTGTCAGGTTGGATG
>JAUMHP010000057.1:2360492-2378393 GCA_032361065.1 Enteromius trimaculatus
GGAAAAGTACAACATGTAACATGGGAGTTGGAAGTGCCCTTCAGCAGCCTGAGCAGGCACTTCCGGCTGATCGTGACTCTTACCTTCAAGTTGTTCCAAAGTTGTTCTTTTTCTTCTATTGAACATAAACAATTTTAAATAATGTGGGTAACCAGAAATGATAAGTTTGCCATACAGTGCTATTCTCATTGGTGTTTTGGCATGTTTGGGAGTTCATTTTTAATTTGTGCTGCCAGATCCCAATTACCAAACTCACCTTGTATTAATGCAGACACATGAGTAAATAAAATGAATAAAAAACATTGTAAATGTATATTTTATGTTTTTTTTCCCACATTTCTTTTTTAAAGTCAGCCAAAACACTACTATACAGTAGACAAAGTAGGTTGATATTATTTGGCAAAATGATTGATGCTATTGTAACTATAGCAAAGGTTTGTGTTTCTAGCTAACTCACAGTGTTTTGTTTTAGTTTGGAACGTTGCTTTACAGGCCACACTCTTGGAAGTGTTGCCAAAAATATATTTTTATGTTTTTAACAACTAGTTGTTCAGTTCAGTTCCTGCTTTGTAGAATTTCTAAGAAATCTCACACACTCCTGTGTACAGTGTGTTGGTGTAGTTTATGCATACAGTGTTTTGAGGGGTTGTGATTAAAGGTCGGACTGAAGGGTGTACAGTAGCTCAGGGTTGTGATGTTGTAGTTTGTTTGTGTGGTGTCTTTAGCGGCAGTGCTGTAGGGTGTGCAGTAAGTCAGGGTTATTGTCTGATATCTGCAGCCCACACTCAGCGCTCTAGTATGTCCAGTACTCAGCACTAGTGGAGTCTCAAAACCCTGAGCTCAGCTCTTACAACAACACACACCACAACCGTACATTACTGCAGACACACACAGCTGCAGATCTGCAAGCACACAGCCAGTTAAGAGCCCAAGATTAAGAGCAAACATGTTCCTTTGTGCTAATGTTTTGTGTAGCCAATGACGACAAAGCACACAGGTTTGGAGATCTCAGTTGCCATATGGGAGCTTTCACACTACAATGTGTGTTCAGTCACACATATCATCTCATTCTCTGCACCTGTCTAATGTTCCAGCGGAGGTCTGTCTGGGGAGATCACACACCATCACCATCTGAACACATGCATCGCTCAGCCCACCCTCACCATCTGAGCAACAAAACATCACACGCAGTCACTTTACAACTGGCTAAAGTGCTCAGAGATATCAAAAACACAAATTAACACAAACAATACATTTTTGCTCTAGGTGACATAACAATATCTTTTTCTTGTCAAAATAACTAGATTCCTTTGGAAATGTTCAGTTTGGAAATACATTCCATATATGATTAATCAATTACAGATACTGATTTTTATCTACAGGTTCAGATGTTGTTTATATGTGTTGCATAACCTGCTTTCTGGAACACATTCGTGGTGTTGTATGCATGATGGCACAGTGTTGTCTTCTCTTTTCTTCATTAGTGCTGTTTAAAATGCCATCTAACCATTTGAGATATTTGACCTCCTTCATAGCTCTATAAAGTAGACTATTCAGCATAGAATTCAAATGGGTCGAATATGATTTGTGGTCTGCACCAACATGCATATTTGATTTGCTCAGTGCTGTCCTGTCTCTGGAGCACACTATGTACAATGCGGTGCTTCACCTGACCCAAAACCAGCTTTCATAGGCAAGCATTCACACCCTTGTGTAAAAGAAGTGCACTTAAATATATTAAATGGGCACTTGTAGTAAATTTCAAATTTCAAAAGTATTTAAAAAAAAATAAAACTTTACCTGCTTTTAGTAATATGATATTAATGAACTTAAAGGGGTCATGGTGCAATTTTAAATTGCTCTTTCTCTTTAAAGTGTTACAAACTCTTGGTGCATATAGAAGATCTGTAAAGTCACAAAGACTACCGTCTCAAAACCAAAGAGATATTCTTTATAAAAGTCATGACTTGTCCACACCCTCCTAAAACGACTCGTTTAAACACACCTCCACTTTTCTATGTCACAGAGTGAGTTTATTTGCAAAACACCACCCAAATGTTTCCACAAAGAAAGAAGGCGGAGCTATTATTCTGTCTGTAGTGTTGCTGCGGGCGCCATGTTCTGGAGACGCTGTGTGTCGTTGTGAAAGTCAGACTACTTTGTTTGTGCTTCCAAAAGAGACACGACTAGAAATCAGTGTTAAGTTGTGTTTCCAGCACTGTTCCAGAACAGTTGAACACAAGTATTGGAGTGTGTTCAGCACATTTACGGAGGACTGATTCCTGAACCTGACAGAGCACTCTATGCTGGCTCAGGCAATTCTTTGTGCACAAAATGTATTCTTGTAACTTCATGAAATTGCAGTTAAACCACTAATGTCACATGGACTATTTTAATGATGTCCTTACTACATTTTTGGGCCTTGAACAAACTAGTTCCCTTGCTGTCTACAGAGGATTAGAAAACTATTGTATGCATAAACAGAATTTGTACAAACCTATTGTAAATGTTTTAAGAAAATCATAATATTTTAAATTAGCATATGCCAGTATATTTTGAAAGTTTTGACGTAATGAATCCTTGTTTACTGAAGTGTTCATATTCTAGTTCCATAGGTGTAATAAAACGCACGCTTACACAGTAATGTTCTCTATAATGGCGGAAGACGTAAGTCATAGGAGAAGAATGGTTGAGTATGTGATATTATTTTTGTTTTCTTTGCGCAAAAAAAACCCTGAAGTTGATCCACTGATGTCACATGGACTGTTTTACCAATGTTTTTATTATGTTTCTGGATCTGGATTATTTCAGTTGTATTGCTTTCTATGGAGGGACAATCAAAAATATCTTCATTTGTGTTCTGAAGATAAACAAAGGGTGAGCAATTAATGACAAGAGTTTGCATATTTGGGTGAACTAACCCTTTAACACTTCAAAAGCAGCACCTTATGGCAAAGAATCAGCTTTTTCATTCACTTGGATCACAGTTAAACACTGCACAAAGCGCATTAACAAAAGTACTCTTTAAAGTCTTCTTTTCACAGGTGTACTAAAAAATCTAGTTTTCTATACAACCCATCACTCATTCATCACCAAAGGATTAGACAAACTCATAAACTTGTAAAATATTGTTTAGAAACACAAGATGATCGAATATAGTCTGTAAAAATGCAAAAATATGTGACACTGCTTCAAAGCATTGACATTATACAGCTTCAGTAATATATTACTGTCATACACAGGGGATTTTCTCAAAGTTATGTGTGTTATTTAGTGGTTTCATCCTGTGTGTTGGCCTCTCTAAAGGTACAGCCGAAGCCATTATGTAAGGATGATTTGTCCTCTGCTGCGCTATGAAACAGCTCGGGGCCAAACAGGAGAGAGACGCGTCTCTGCTGCTCGCCCAGACCCTGCTCACAACACCACACATCTCGCGTGCACAACACATTCACGCGCTCCCATTCATCCCTCTTATTCCCACATCTCCTCCGACAGCAGCTTGCAGTGCCGTTAATCATGTGTGATCTTTGGGGTGGGATCGAGAGTATGAGGGAAGATGTTTGATCAGACTCTCTCAGCCCAGAGCGCAAGAGCCTGAAATGTACCACGTGAGAGAGATTAAAAGAGAGAGAGAGGCTACATCAGGACTGTGTCTCCGGCTGCACGTGGGCGTTTATGAGAGTTGGAGCGTTAACTTCTCATTGCTTTTGCAGGCTCCATAGAGCCTTATTAAAATGCAGAGGAAAGTTCGTTAGCTGTAAATTACTGGAGAGGGAATGACAGTTAGAGCAGCAGCCATGTGGACCTCAGCATCCGTCAGCTTTTGCTCTGGCTTTTTTTAAACATTTCAAACAAACAATCTCTTGGTCCAAACCTGCTTGTCCCCACAGGTCTCTTTATACATTGTAATTTTGGGTCCGAACTGTCGCGTAATTGAAGAGAACTCTAACTTGAGTACTAGCAGCAGGTGTTTACATGATAACATTAAAGGCCAAATGAGACTTTTTCACTGATTTTGAGAGGAAATTTAGTTCATTAAATGGATGTGAAATGTGTTAAATTGAGCTGAATGCTTTTAGAGTACTTCAAAATCTTCAAAGTATTTTTTAAACAACTTGCAGATATTAAAATATTCATGATGGTATTAATAAATAAAAATGACTTCAAATTTAGAGAGACACTTATGACTCTATTTCTTTAGAGGGTTTACTTTCTAAAATTGGAACGTTTTAGTTCAGTGTAAGTTTAAAACAGTTTTAATCACCTCTTGTCATTCTTTAAAGAAGTACACTTGTTTTGATGTGCTGACTAACATAGTAGAGCAAATGTAATGTATTGTTGACTGTAATGTGTTATAATACATTTTTAGTTAATAATATTTTACTTAATTGAAACTTTATTATTACAAATTTTCCCATATATTTAAATAGAAGTTACAATAGAACTTACATTAAAACCATAAATGCCAGTACATGTAACCATATTTCAAATAATAATAGAAGTAGTTATGTAATTACATATAAAGATATACATAATTCATACGAGTCATGCGAAAAAACACTCTAAAGTTGAGATAAATGCATTTAATATAAATTCTATATAAAGTGTATTAATTGCGATTAAACACATCCACAATAAAAGTTTATGTTTGCATAATATATGTGTGTGTTCTGTGTATATTTATTATGTATATATAAATACACACAGATACAGTATGTGTTTTGAAAATATTTGCATGTCCATATTTATATACGTATTCATATATATTTTTTAATTATAAATACATATATTTCATATATAAACAAAATATTTTTCTGAAATATACATGCATGTGTGTGTGTTTTCAGTTATGCATAATAAATATGCACAATATTATGTAAACAAAAACTATTATTTTGAAAGTGATCAGCCACAATTATTTGTTTGACAGCACTAGTCCAAAGCCATTACATTCGTTTCAAAAAGTAAATTTTTATTTTCACAGTACGTACTGTTTTTAAAAGTACTGTTTGCTTATTTTCACAGGGGAGTGCTATGCTTTTTCAATATATCACACAGATACTGTTCCATGTCCAAAGCACAAACAGTGCAAGATAAGTTCCACACAATTGTAATACTGTGGGTGTAGAGTTTAGATGTCATCTCTAAGCCAAAGCATGAGCACTAGTAATAGTAATGATTGTCTTGGATTTGTACATAGTAGCATATGTCATGTCCTTTTTGTCTTATTCACAGTTTCAAGGACAGCATGGAAAAATCATCCTATTCTGACTGGCTTATTAATAACAGCATTGCAGAGCTGGTCGCCTCCACTGGGCTTCCTGTGAATATCAGCGATGCCTACCAAGACCCACGCTTCGATGCTGAAGTAAGAACTAACCTAAACAGTAATAAATAAATGAATACAATTGGAAAATACAGATTAGTTCATTACACATAAAGGCAAACATTTTTATGTATGCGAGTTTTGTTGGTAATCTAACCCATGATCTTGTTAAAGTGGTCATATGATGCGATTTCATTTGTTAGTATGAGTATGAGTGTTAGTATGTTAGTGTATAGATAAGTTCCCTGAAGATTAGTACATAGAAAGGTTTCCTGGAGATTCAAAGATTGAAGTTTAAAAAAAAAGTTATTAAATTTATGACTTGTCCACATCTCCCTAAAACAACTTATTTAACCATGACTCCACTTCTCTTTTTTTTCGTAGAGTGTTTTTTTTTTTCAAACACCACCCAAATGTTTAGCAGAGAAAGAAGGCGGGGCTATTATTCTGGCTGTAGTGTCGCAGCCAGTAGCCTATTACTTGATATCAGAGCTAAGAGGTTTTCCTTTAAATAGGGCAAACTCCCCTTCCCCGTGACCACGCTCTGAATCTGCTGTCAAATCCGTCCAATAGGCGGTCAAGACATCACCCTCGGATGACGTCACTGACCGGGAGCTTAAGAGCACGTGCGGTGAAGCAAACGCCAGCCTCAGGAATAAAACAAGCGCTGGTAGGGATGCTGTTGGTGTGGCTAGAAGACGCAGTGTCTCGTTCCTTCAAGGAACTAGGGTTATATTCATAACCCCGAGACGTTCAGGAACTCACACTGCATCAAAACGCTATGGGAATGAAATACCCACACCCCCAGACCCACAAGTCCCTGCCTAGTGTGGAGCAGCATAACTAAGACACAAAGACAGCAGAGCCTGGAGTAGAGAATACCAAGAAGACCAAGAAGGGAGAAGACCAACCCGCAGCTCTGCAGATGACCGGGACGCCTGCCAAAAAGGCCTTTGAGGCTGCCACACCTCTAGTTGAATGAGCCCTGACTCCCATCGGCGAGAGGAGACCAGAAGACTGATTAGCAAAAGAGATAGCATCCACAATCCACCTGCTCAGGGTCTGCTTAGAAGCAGAGAGACCCCTCCGAGGAGGGCCGAAGCAGACAAACAATTGGTCCGACTTCCTCCAAGGAGCAGTTCTGCGAATATTAACTCGCACTGGACACAGAAAGTGCAGTTTCTCCTGTTCCACTCCCAAAAAGGGAGGAGGGGAAAAAGACTGAAGTTCAACTGCGGAGTGGTACCGTTGGAACTTAAGAAACATAACCCGCTCGCGGGAACAGAAAGACCTTCGCCAGACCGGGCACAAAGTCTATACAAGAAGGGGCCATTGAAAAGGCCTGCAAGTCCCCCACCCTCTTTGTGACATGAGTGCCAACAACAGCGCAGTCTTGATGGTGAGGAGACAGTAAGGGACCTGCTCCAGAGGCTCAAATGGAGCTTGACTTTCACCTCAGACAAAGTCAACCACAGGTGTCTTTCTGCTGCCATCATAGCTGACATTTATCGACTCACGCTCACTCAACTCCCTCAGGAGATCTGAATGGTACGCTTGCAACAACGCCAGTGTATGCAAGCAACCACCAGCCTGGCCCGCTGCCGCATAGCCTTTCCCTACCAACGCTGATGTCACACGCAGCGGCTTGGAGACAGAGCCTTTAAAGATGATGCCTCACCCAATGACAGATGGCTCACAAGCGTCTGTTCAATCGGGAGCATTTTCTTATAGGCTTTCTCTTCTAAACCTGCCACATTACCATAATAATCAGCCGTCTCTATTTCCTCCAATAAATCAATTTGTGAACCCCATGACCGCAGACGACGATTCGCCACGGGGAACACTTATGAGCCCTCCGTTGAGCGGAGAGTAGCCAAAGAGAGCTGCATGAACGCTGGGCATTCCCCTCCCTCGAGAGCGGCTACCGCATGCTCCTCTCCCAAACAGGCCACACACAGAGAATGTGTGTCCTGTGGCGTGAGGAAGCGACCACAAGGACTAGCACGCGGGGATCAGGCCACACACCGAGATCTGCCCAATCCTTGCCACTTAGCGGTTAAAATTTGTAGGGCTCGGGATCCCCGGACTGCATGCCAAACACGCTTATTGTATTCGATTATTAATGATGTAGTCATGACTATCAGTAATTATGTTCCCACTGGATGCAATAAATGCCTCCATTTGTAAAGTTTTATTGTTTTGTTGTCATAGCACTGGGATATGGCATCCCGTTATGATAATGGGCGTAACATTTCCATCACATGCTTGCAGTATTCAGTCAATTACAGTGCAGTGGATAGCTGGCCAATCAGAGCACACCTCACTATTTTAGAACAATGAGCTTTGTCAAAGACAATAGAATACCCAAGAGATGTCACTCGTAAAGTTTTGAGTGGGGGAAAATGCAATGCTTAACACTGCTGATCAATTACAGGAAGCCCTGCCCTCTGAATAAATAGCCAATCGCTGATCTGTAAAGTCAGCGCATCAAAATGCTGTTAAAAGTTCTGGTTGCTATAGGAACAGTGAGCATTCTGAAACGTGTGCCAAGGACTGATCTCGCCTGAGAAATAAGCTTTTTATAACGCTGTTTGAGCAAAAGAAACAACATTTATTACACAGTTATTGACAGATTCCATTAATCGGAAGCTTAGTGAGCAGTTCTGGAGAATTTGATGTTTCCCCCATTCAAAGAGATAGGAGCTGCACTTGTATTCCCTGAGAGGCGCTTCAAAGATGGCGGAGTGACATGACTTGTCTTAAAGAGACTTTGGCTTTGAACAAATCGACCCGTTTCAGTATGCAGGGCTTAGAGGAGAAACATAAATCTACAGTATGCACCTTGAACCACATAAACTCATTGTGTTACACCAAATACACAAAATAATGTTCTTTTTTTGCCACATCATATGACCCCTTTAATATGGCCATGCTCTACAGCAGGAAATGTGCTCAATTTCAAAATCAACAAAATCAGACAGCTAGCAGATATTCATAAAATGTATTCTTTGGGTGTTGATTTTCTCTTACTGGTCCTACAGGGTTTACACTGAAGTGGCCCAAATCCCGCTTTTTTGGCCAAATATGACACATCTGATTATTTTATGACAGTCTGATCAGGCCCAGGCCACTTTCATATGTGGTCCTAAATCGGATGCATATCCGATGTTTTACAATACAACTTCAGTCTGAACAGCTGTGTTACATTTCAGGCTGTTTTTACGACACTGAAATTCAACAGACGTCACAATTCTGCACAGGAGAATTAATATTCTTCTTCTTATCACAATAATTTAGGCTCTGATTTCACATTAACTTAAAAATCACTAAACACGCACTAACATGAGCTGCATCCATTGTTATTTCTGCAAACACAGTGCGCTTCTTCTCCGCATGTGGGTCACTTCAGGGCTTTATGTGGTTCACACATGCGACTGATGGCAGTCACATTTAAATGACAATGTGAACAACAGCTCAATCTGAGCATTAAGACCTGCAGTCTGAACTAAGCCTTAGACTCGAAGTAACAGTTTTAACAATCATAGGGCTAGTCTCAGTTTTACACTATATATTGTTTAAGTAATATACATTATAATCGAGGGACTCGAAATTGTATTCTGTGGGAATAGCCAGCCTATTACAGATGCTACAGAAAGAGTTGCATTTAACCCAGAATCTTCCTTTAAAGAGCATGATTAAAGATAAGAGAGACTTCTGCTCTGCTTCAAACCTTGGACCTCTGTCGGCTCGTGTGCGTCTTCAAAATGCCAGCAGCACAAGATTATATAACAGCGTGTCTTCAGATGATCTCATGTTTTTGCTCAGTTCTCCTCACTTATAATCAGATCATTCGTTTTTTATACGGTGACAAGTGTTTGTTTGTAATGTCTTCAGGCAGATCAGTTTTCTGGCTTCCATATTAGATCTGTCCTATGTGTCCCGATCTGGAACAGTAACCACCAAATCATAGGTAAGTTATCCAGTTAAGCTCTGTTGTTTCACTACGTGTGGTATGTACTGCTGCTGTGATGTGTGTGAGAGAATGGAAGACAAAAATGTTTATATAGGATAATGTCTGCTTAAATGTATATCTGTGTGTCACATAAGCATGTGTGTGTGTGCTGCTGCTGCTGCACATGTGTACTGTGTGTGAGTGGATGTGTGTGTGTGTGTGTGTGGGAGGACTCTGTCAGGGACCGAAAGTCATTATGAGCACAAACAGCCAGTAGAAGCAGAAGTCAAGGATGTCTTCATTCAAAAGATTTCTCTCTCCCCTTCTCACTCTATTTCTTCATCATCCTTCAAATCATGTATAAAGCCAGCACTATGAGGAGAGAAAAGATTTATAGCAGAAACCTGGCATATGTACCTCACAATCCATAAATGAAAGATTTTATATCCACATGAATACTGTAGCTTTTTAAGTCCTTGGGTATGTTTGGAATTGTATTCAGCCTACTGCTGTTTTGTAGTATGGATTTGGATGTTTTGTATGGATGGAGTTGCCCAGATGCATACTACTGTATAAACATGTACACTACACCACCAAAAAAATACTATATAATAAATGAGAATGAGAAGTGATATCAACCTGGTGCTTCGTAGCATTTCATTCTTTACATTATATAAAACAATATATACAATGAATAAATAAAGTATTTTTTTCTTAATTGCTTTATATAGCGAAAAAATATTTTCTTTTAATAAAATACTATAAAAAATGGTCCCAATTTAGTTTGAGGGCTATTAAATGAATAAACTCCTAATTTGCTGTGTATTAATATTCAGTAATGTAGTTGTTAATTTTCTGTTCAAATTTGATCTAAAATAAGGTCATGTAGAATAAGGCATTAATATGTTCATTAATACGAATAGGAAAAGCATTATATAAAATGAAATTTCCTGCTTTATTATTATTCTTTCTAAATAACCATTTTAATGATGAAAGATGATAACTGGGCACCTCTCACTGTATCATGCAGCGTGTAATGAGGTCATGTGACAACACTGTATCATGCTTCTGTTTAGAGCGTTTATCATTGCATGATGCTACTCTTTCACATACTGTTTCAAAAATAGCAGGGGGGGGTTGTGTATATACTGTGCAGACGCAGTGAGCTGTGTAACTATATACTGAGATGACAGCCGGACACCACTTTCAGTTTAGGATTACATAAAAAGATGCTTTTTCTCAGTCATACTCATATCAGTGGGCTTTCAGCCGAACAGGCTTCTTCAAGTGATAAAAATGTTGTAATTATAAGCAGTGTTAGGGTGAAGCTGCATATATATGCATGTACAAGCTGTCCAAAGCAAGCACCACATTTCTGATTGACTGTAATGAGATGGGGGGAGGTGTTAGGTGTGTGAACGGGGGGAGGCTTTGCACTTAAAGGAACAATCATTCTAATTACATACTAAAACACAGCACACTGTTTAATTGGCCATATAGAAAGAAAGAGAGAGTAAGAGATTGGGGGTGGGGCGAGGGAGAGATTCTTGACTCCTGAATCCTTCATCAATGGACGCAGTGCATTGCTATGCTTTAAAGGACCTGATATGGATCATGAAACACTACATGCAAAGTTTTCATGTGTGTGTGTGTTGCAGGTGTGGCTCAGGTCTTGAACAGATTAGATGGAAAACCATTTGATGATGCAGATCAGAGGCTGTTTGAGGTATGATATCTGTAAGATCTCTTTATGAGTGCTTTTGCAACTTGAAAGGGGTCCATAAATATGCATATACACACATGCGCTACTATTTCATTACAAGGGTCTCAGAGTGATTTGAGAGAATTATATTTATAATTATGAATTATATTTTAATTCAAAGTATTAAATGGATGCCACCCTATTGGGACAAAAGCCCTCTCTACCCTTAGCCTACACCATACATTATTTTCAACTTTTGATTATTTCATTCACTTAAAAAATACAATTCCTGATACCGATATAGATGCAGGTGCCGATATGTTTATTTTTTAGTTTGGAAACAACACTTAAATTTAAATTTAAAAAAATCTAATAAAAAATTAAATAAAGCAGTATTTGAAGTCATAAAATAATGAGTATGTTTTGATTTGAAGGTCAGAAGCTATAGCTTACTGTTACGGCTCGCTTAAATTAAGAAAAAGAAAATCAACTAAACGATACAGGCCAAACATAAAACAGCTGAGCGAAAACTCAGAGTTTGTTAACCCTGAGATAAGAGAAACTCAGGGTTTTCCGTTTCAGAAAGGCAGGTTTGTCAAACTCGGGAAAGCGGGGGGAAAAATGAAGCCTGTTTCTGAAAGAGGTAACTTACCGCGGTAACTTACTCTGTGAACCTAACCTGGTCAGGAGTTTCTGTCGGTCTCCTTCCCTTTTTAATGACAAAGCGGTATTTCTCTGTATTTCTATGCTACTATTCATTCTCTGATTAAAACAGCCACCACCACAAAAAAATAATAAAATAAACACACACAACAATTCACAACATTTTATTTGGTCTTCTTTATTTCCTTCAAATTAAAAAAAAACTGTTCAATTTCTATATTCTCTCAAAACGTTTATATAATCCACAATACACACCTTACCTGTAGCTTGTGTTTCAGGATCTCGATCTCCATGTCTGACTTTAGGATCTGTCGATCCAAGTATATCATTTCTTGATTGTTTTGTTCAAATTGTTTAAGCAGATGCAGTCTATATAATACAACGGTGTTTTAGCGGCACAAAAAAAAAATTCTAAAAGCACGAGATTAAAACTATGTGCTCATATTTGCTGTAACTTTGCATGAGCCCATCAAGCTCTGCTGGAGAAAAAAAATGCTGATCTCTTTTTTTTTCAGATGTTGCCATGGTGACTCGTAATATCTGCGCTCCATTGATAATGCCTTTTTATAGTCGCAGTGTACACGCTTAACTCTGAATTAGTCTACTCAGAGTTGATTGATCTTACTCAGATCAGCTGGTCTGAAACCCAAAACGAGTTTTTAATCTTTTGGTAAATCAACTCAGAGTTCAAGTTTAAACTCCGAGTTGGTTGAACCTCCTTTCTGAAACAGGCCCCTGGTCTGCTTAGCATTCACACTGGCGTTTTTGACAGTGAACCTAAAGATACAAAGATTTAAAAAACCCTTTCAGAGGTTTAAATTGGTTGTTGGGGGCTTACAGTACGTGTGACTCCATGTCTCTTTCTCTGTCTTTAGGCATTTGTGATTTTCTGTGGACTGGGAATCAATAACACCATTATGTATGACCAAGTGAAGAAGTCCTGGGCCAAACAGTCTGTCGCTTTGGATGTATGTCTCTCTGAACACACACACACACATTCCTATATTTGTGAGGACTTTGATAGACTTCTATTGTTTTATTTTGACCTAACAATATTTTTATGGCCCTACACCAACCCTACCTCTAAACCTACCCTTCACACAAACCTTCCTGCATTTTTACATTTTAAGATAAACTTCATTTAACATTTTTTATTTATTTCCCTTATGAGGACCGAGCAAATGTCCTCACAATGTCAAAAATCTCAGGTTTTACTATCCTTGTGGAGACATTTGTCCCTCACAACTATAGCCAAACAAACACACAGACATGCAGGCCGTGATTGCTATGATGTTTCCAAAGTGGTGGTGAATTAGAGATTTTATAATTGGTGGGTTGTTTGATTAGAAACGTATGACTGGTGGGATAAATCAACACATTTAAAGATGGGAGCATGTGATTGGTGGAATATATTGACCCAGTTCCTGTTAGAGTCAGAGCTGCAGGAGCTGTATTCACTCCTGACTAGAGTAGGTTTGACACTCAGCAGTCATCACTCTTTTGCATCTAGTAAAGGGATCATATCAAAAAACAGAAAATTCCTTGTGGTTTTGAAGAAGGTTTAATATACAAAGTAGACAAACAATTACATTGGCAACACTGCCAGTTCATGATATCAGAGAGCTGTCTGTCGCTCCATAGACAGCAACACAACTGAAATGATCCCAGATCCAGTAACGTAGTGATATGTTACAATGTTTCCGGTCTGGGATCATTTCAGTTGTGTTGCTGTCTATGGAGCGACAGACAGCTCTCTGATATCATCAAAAGTTTCTTAATTTGTGTTCAGAGGATGAACGAAGGTCTTAAGGGTTTAGTACGACACGAGGGTGAGTAATGACTGAATTTTCATTTTGGGGTGAAGTAATATTAACTGGCAGAACATTTAATGTTAATTTCAGCATTTACTGATAAATGATTCAAATTCATTCAGATTTCTGCTATTATTATTTTTAATACACACAGTGGAGAATATACTTAACGTCTAATATTTGTTTTATTCATAGCTTGAAACACAAATCAAAAGACATTTTAGGAAAAAATAGTTGACATCAAAAAAATGACATCAACATATTTAATATTCATTATTTCATGTCACTTAGCAAATGAGTTCTTTAAAATTGTTCTTTGTGACATCTCAGATCAGATCAGCATGAGAACATGATCATCAGGGCTTTTTCATGCAGCTTGAGTGCAGATGGCAGTAACTGTCAAACCTGACATATGAAATAATAATCTTATTTCATGAAAACATTTTTAGCATTTTATTGAATGTTTGTGTGTGTGTGTGTGTGTGTGTTAACTTTCAATGAAATGTTTTCATTTAAAAAAATAAAATAACACTAATATGATAATAATAACACTGCTCTGTTCAGGAGGTTAGAAAATGTTTTTTATCATTAACATATTTTAAAGACAAATATAAAGGAAGCAAAGGAGAACAATAGTAACATTTTGACATTAATGAGCAAAGAATATGAGAGAGAAAACTAAAATGAAAGAGCGGAAGTGAGGGTGCTGTGTTATATTATTAGCTGCATAACTACATTACAGGAGTGTGAGCATTAATTGAGTGTTTGAAGCTCTTCTCAAATTAGAGGAAAGCAGGATTGTTTTCGGTAAATAATCTATCATTTACAAGGATTCAGAGATTGTCAGTATGTTAATATGTAATGATATACTGACTCCCAGCAGCCAATCAGAGGAATGCAGCACTGAGTTACTGTAGTGTCAGGGTTTGGTCTGTTTACAAGCTATCTGGCAAGTTTGTTGGCTCTTTCTGTCATCTGTATGATGGTGTCATATCTATATTATAAACATAAAATATAGACATGCATAAAATATGAACCTTTAATGGTGGATTTTATGTGTTTGTTTTCTACAGGTGCTGTCATATCATGCCACTTGCTCAAAGACTGAGGTGGATAAGTTCAAGGTAAACAGTAATGCTTCACTGAATCATGTGTTTTATAAAGGCGTCTGACATTTCAGTGCTGTTTGGCACAGCATCAATAATAAAACAACCAGATCCATGATATATTACCCTCTTATTGTATTGTTTATGCAGTATGTATAATTCAGAACAAAACTATTCAATATCTCATCAGTATTTGTGCATTATTGATATAGTCTCCGTGGAGTCTTGTTAACTAAATGCCTCATTTATCATGGGTTCATTTTCTGGTGAAATGCTCATTTTTAACACGTTAACTGGATTTTGCCAGCAGCTCTTATAGCACTTCATTGACAAGAACCAGCATGTTTCCAAGAGTGAATGATGAACCCATTGCTTAAAGCCAAATCCAGGAATATCACACGATATATATATATACTGTATGGCACTAGATATATATGCTATATATCTCGATCTGTCAGTGACACAACTCTAAGCAGGGGTCAGACCTCGAGGCTGATAAACCCTATTTTTTTTCCATACATAGGAAATGTTCCAAATATCAAGAGTTTAATAATCTGTTTCTCAGAGAAAAACGTACATATATAACTAAAATTATTGAAAATGGTAGCTGAAGCTGAAATCAAATAATATTAGGCATAGATTAATCTAGATTAAAATGGCTCATTTGAATTCTGCTAAAGGCATTCAGAATATGTGTGCTACTTAAATAATGCCTTTTACAGGGGGTCATTAGAGAATGTTTTGTTTCACAGACATACTTGTGTTTCTCTCACAATCTCTGTGATAATTCTAGAGTCCGAATGCGATGTCTGCGAGATTATTCTTCACAACGCGTTTCCTTGTGTGTTTTGGCCAACGCGATATGGTGTAGATCCTCGTACCACACGCACGTTTAATATATTTTGAAATATAAAATAAATAAATAAATACAAATTAAAGACCCAGATCACGTAAACTGCTATTGTAATATCAGTACCAGGTAAGATTACATTCATTTCTGCACTCGGTTACATATGCTTTAATTATCAAAATTAAACATGGGTTTACTACAAATAAAAAACATAATAGTTGAACTAAAGTAACCACACATTAACATGGTTTTGCTGTACTAGCCATTTAGCTTCACCATGGTATTTGTGATTATATTAATTGTAATCAATCTGAATGACTATAGCAATGCAAGCATACAGAGCGCGTGATCTCTGTGACGCCCAGATGAACAAAACACACCCTCTCACACCTGTAATAAACACGGAGCTGTTATGGTGCGTTCCCACCAGACGCGAGTTAAGCGTGAGTAATGTACATGTTAAGTCAATGCAAAGACGCGATTAGACATCCTGCAGCACGATTCACACAAATTAAGCGACGCAAATCACGAGATGTAGTCCCGTTCGAAATGGTAGGGATGTAGGGATGATCCGGATCGGCCGATATGTTGTTCGCTGACGAGATATTAATATTAATAAACACTGTAGTAATAAATATAATAGATGCTAAATATTGCTATGTGCTTTATTGTTGAACTTGGCTGTGTGAATAACAATACATTTTGATAGTGTGAAAGAGAGCAGCTTGGACATTCTGCTAAATATTTCATTTTGTGTTTGATGGAAATCAAAAAAAAAACTATGAGTTTGGAATATATGAGGATGAGTGAATTCGTTTTTAGATTCGGACATTGTTTGATGTGGATAGTCCCTGTAATAAGTGGTTAAAAGCATCCACCGCTGTGTAAAGTGTTATGCTAGATGGTGAAAACTGTAGCATGTAATGGTTTCTTCTTGTTGTTCTTCTTTATGAGTACTGGGTACGAATACTTGTATTAATATATATCTACAATTAGACTTTGTTAATGACGTCACAGCCTAACATGCAGCTCCTCGTGCCAGCAGTCCCTCATTAGATCTGTGAATGTGTGTGTGAATCTATTTGTAGTGCCTCATTAGCACGACTCCGAGCTTCAGTCAGCATTAACACACAAATTACTGAAAATCCTGACGCCAGTTTCGTTCCATTCACAAAGCATCTGTTTTAAAGCACTCGAGAGTAAACGCTGTCGTTTCTGCCGCTTCCTTCTTTTTTTTTTTGCACACACACACTCTCTCTCTATTGTTCTTTTCCTCAGGCAGCAAACATCCCTCTGGTGTGTGAACTGGGCATTGATAAACTATCGTTTGATGACTTCTCTCTGGATGTGGATGCCATGGTCACTGCGGCTCTGCGGATGTTTATGGAGCTGGGAATGGTGCAGAAATTCAAAATAGACTATGAGGTTCACACATGTTTGTATTTCTTTAACTCAGCAACAAGAGAGCAAGAGTGCTATTGTATTGAATATCAGCAAGGAAGGATGATTGTAAGCCTGTATTCATTTATAAAAGTAAAGTGTAATAAAAGTTAATCTTGTGTAGCACTATTTGGACACTTATTTCTTATTACTTATTTCTATTATTTGTGACACAGGCGAAAGTTAATCCCAGTAAAACATGTTAAGGAATAGTTGACCCAAAAATGAAAATTCTGTCATCATTTACTCCCCCTGGAGTAATTTCTGTGTTCTGCCACACACAAAAGATATTTTGAACTATTGACTTCCATAGTATGTTTTTTTCCTGCTATGGAAGTCAACGGTGAACCAAAACAGCCTGGAACAAAGAAATTCAGGTATACAGTTATAAATAAATATATTATATATAAATACAGGTTTGGAACTACTCAAGGGCACTCTTGATCAATCAGATTAGAAAACAGACAGTACTGTAGCTTTTTTGGTCGTATCGTATCACCACATCTCTTCCTTCTGCTTCTAGACACTATGTCGGTGGCTGTTGACCGTGAGGAAGAACTATCGCATGGTCTTGTATCATAACTGGAGACATGCGTTCAATGTTTGCCAGTGCATGTTCTCCATGCTGACGGTGAGTGACCTACAGTACAGTACTCTGTTTGTGTTTTTGTGTTAGGGATGGGTTTGATTACTTTAATAAATCAAAGCTAAACCCATTTAGATATTGATTGTATTTGAATTGTATACTGTAATCTGTAAAAGCTAATACATATAGTAATATCATATTCACATACACTGCCGCTCAAAATTTTGGGGTTATTTAATTATTATTATTATTATTTTCTGTTTCAAATCAAATATGCTGTTCTTTTCATTCAGAATCCTGAAAAATTAATCAGTGCCTTTGCAAAAATATGAAGAAGCACAACTGTTTTCAGCACTGATGAGAAAAAATCAGCATATTAGACTGTTTTCCAAGGGGCAACCTCCCGCTCCCTCGAGTGAAACCAACACGGAAGTGATTAAAACTGCAATTCATCGACTAGCCGCT
>JAUMHP010000057.1:2385224-2401315 GCA_032361065.1 Enteromius trimaculatus
GGAATGTTGGCTGGTCTGAGTGGGGGTGTAGAGATCCATCCAACAAAATCTTTAATTATTCTACCCGTGTAAGGATAACGATGATAATGATGTCCTGTGTCTTTGACCATTCTCTTGGTTATTTGCACAATATTGACAATCTCCTTCCTGATTTGGGATTCTCAATATGTATTCTTTTGTGAATGTGCAAGCTGTTCTCTGACAATGTCTGTTTGTCTGCTTACGCCACGATGTGCAACCACTGTGGAATTTGATTCTCCATGTTTCAGTGTTCTGATCGAATCTTGCGTGTCTGATTCACCCTGATTCCTTACAATATATATATATTTGTTGTTGTTTTGCATCATGAAATTACATGTAAATATGTACTTAATTCTTACTTAAGTGGGTAAAAAAGGTTAGCTAATTGCATTTAAACTATACATTTTAAGATAATTATTTTCGAGTTCTGTTTGTAAAAAAATGTCTCAGAAGAAATTGAGATAAGCTTTACATTGATTTCATCTTCTATGGTTTGTGTAATAAATATTTATTTGTTTGTATTTGTGTGTAATAGGCAATTTTTGACCGAAACCGCAAAGACGAGCTGCCAGGTCTCCAGCTGGAGTGGATTGATGGGATCTGTGCGCCGCTGTATGAGGTAATACATCATCAACACAGTCAAGAACAGCTGACAATAATGTGACAAATCTCAAACAGATAACTGTCAAAGAGGGGTTTTAGCCAATAAATAAAAACTTATTTAGATAAGTGCTGTCAATCGATTAAAAAACAGTAACTAATTATTCACATATGTTTCTGAAAGGAATCACAATTAATCCAGACTGACAGTAAAGTTTTTAAAAATACTTTTATATTATAATATATTACAATCTTTAAATTAATGTACAAACAACATAAAGACGGTATAATTTTTAATGTTTGGATAATAGCATCTTTTTTGTGACTGAAGGCCAGCATTACTCTGATGTCTCTGCGATAGTTTTTCCTCTAGCAGCTATTATTTTCCTCTAGCCATTACAAATATTTGTATTAAACCACTGACTATAGCCATTCAACAAAACAAAACTTCTAGAACTTCTAATTTAACTGACCTTAAAACTATCTTCACATAAACCCATTATAATAAATGTGCACTTCAGCAGAAATATACAGAAATTAAAACGGAAGCTATCAGACACATTCTAGATTAAATATAGCTGAATCTGTAAAGCTATAAAAGTTCATTCTTTGGTTAATAGGCATCACAGCAGCTGGCTAGTAGCTTACTTTGGCTGTTTCTTTAAGAGCTGAATGTGACGCCGTTCTGAGACAAATCATATTTAGGCCTAATCTCAACTCTTTTAACCTTCTCTGACACACTTCAGGTCTTAAAGTCTCTATTAATGAGCTGACGAGTTAAATCACGCGTGTGTTAGATGAGTGAGACAATGCTGGGCTGCTCCAGGACCGTTCTGAAAACCATCTCAGAGACATCTTCTCAAACGTGACTCATATAGACTATATTACATGCTTGCACTGCTTTAATCATGTTTTTGGTAGCTTCATGGCTTAACTGAACATGACAGTTCACTGATTTAAACGTATAACTTTAAGCTTAAATTGTCATCTCAACCACACTAGAGCCACCAAATGAAATCGCAGAACTCAACTCCACTCGTCTATTGGTTAGTCAAAGACAGTTTCGTTAGTCTGTACCAGAAATCCAGCTACTTACAGCTTACGTGTTAATACCTCTGACAATAATAGATGTTTTTAGATGATTAAAACAGTTTATTCAACTTTTAGACAAAATCTACAAAAAAAAAAACCCATCAGGCTTCTATATTCTAGAATATGAAGCTCATTCCTGAGGAGAAAACAAAAACTCACTTTTATTTAGATACTCAAACAGAGTAAAAAAAAAGTAAAAAAAGTTTGGTGCAGATGTTATTGTTTATACGACCAAAAATGAAAATGACAGTCTGACAGCTTGTAATGTAAAACACACACGCACTGTGCATGTTCTCACTCTATATCTCACAATTATGTCTTTGCGATATTTATGATATTGAAATTTTTAATTTTATGATCAAAGCTCTGTAGTTTGTATTGTGAAAGCAAATTATATATTGAGGTTTGATTACGTCACGTTCTGTGTCTGAAGTTTGGTCTGTCACTGTTTAGTTTTGGTGTCACTCTTCCTGTCTTTCCTTATTTGGTCTTGTTCCTGTTCTTGTGAAGTTGATTAGTTTACCCGCTCCACCTGTGCTCCTCACTAGTGTTTAAAAGCCCGTCGTGATTTGTCTTGTGTTGTCAGTCCTTAAGGGTATTTTGGTGTGTGTGGTGCTCTTCTTGTTTGCCCGTGGGTAATTAAAGTTGGTGTTGCAACCATCCTGTCTTCACCTGAGCATTCCTGCACAACGTGACAAATACATTGCTTACAAATAAAACGTTCCTCAACGATGGATCATATTTGATATATTGTAATATGATTTTTCTAAAGAACGGTTTGTGGATAATCAAGTAAACCTAAGCTGCTTCAGTACACATGAACCACGACCTGCAGGAGGATGTTTTTACAGTTAAACTAAATCAACCTTTCAGCTGATACAAAAGTAGAAAGAAATAAAAGAAAACAGGACCCTTAAACATTCCCTTTCTCATTCTTCTCACTATTATTCTGCCTGTATGAACAGAAATATCGGATCTCAGAGACAGGCGTAACAGGACGTCATCCACTCTCTAATTCCTCTAGCCTTCATCCTCAAAGAAAGGCAGAGACCAGGACGCTTAAAAATGTTGTGAATGACAGTTTCTGAAGAGAATTAACCTCTGCCAGAAGGCCTTGTGTGGTGTTGTGAAATGCAGTTGCTAGGGTATTCTGGCTGGTTGCTATGCCAATGCATTGTTACAGCGGGTGGTTGCTAAAGTCTGAGTCTACTCCAACGTCTCTGTGATATTCTGCTCTCTAAATGTGGATTGGATCAGATCACAGACACTAAAAATGTCCGCTTGGAAGAGGTGTGCCAGAGCACGGTTCAGTTGGACTCGAGCGTGGTTCACATGTAGTGTGAGCGCTAAACGTGCTGGAGCACGGAACAGGACACGCATCGTCACGTGTTTGCGATGCTCCAAAACCAACATGGCGGGGAAAGGGTCACTTCGGTCTATGGCAGAGGTGCAATGTTTGTTTAACAATAGGCTGTGAGAGGGCTTTGGACCACCGCGGACCAAACGACTCAAAATTACTATCCACAAAGTAAACCGAGCGATCGACTCCATCGCGTTCAGCGAGAGCACCGCTCTTCCTGTTCATCCTGAAACCATCGCAGCTTAATGACGCAAGCAGCACGAATGCTGAAACCCTATGTGAGTGCAGGCCAGAGAGGAGTGGGGAGGGGGGACAATCGTACCCGGGCCCGGTTCACTCCAACCATGCCTGGTGTGAGTACACCCTCAATATTTACATTTTTTTGCACCAGAATTGTTGTATTTCAGCCAAATATTGTCCTATCTTAACAAACCATACATCAATGGAACAATTATTTATGCAGATTCTGAAGATAATTAAAACTCTGTTTCAAAAAATTGACCCTTATTACTGGGAAGACAGTTTGGTCTTGTCTAATTATTGGGGTGGATGTGTTCCCCTCAGTATCTTTGGTGGTTACAGACCTGGTCATACAAAATATTATAGTTTGATAAATATGTTTGGGCAATACAATAACAGTGGATGGGGTCCACTTTTGTTTGGACCCCAGCATTCATCCAAATATCTCTTTCTGTGTTCTGCAGAAGAAAGAAAGTCGTACAGGTTTGGAATGGCGTGATGATATGACCCCAGTTTTAGCCGGTTTGCTGCTCTCACAGCTCATGAAGACTCTGTGCCTGGCTGGTTTTAGATGCATTTTGCTGGCTTGGCTTCTATAACCAACTAAACCATCCTAAACTATTTTTTTCAGCAGCTTTATGCGTATTTAAGGCATTTTTAAAAGAAACTTTAGTTTGAGGTTGTGGGATAATTGGCGGATCCCTGCAGCATTGCTGTGGGCCACCTGTGCTGGCGATTAATGGTCAGATTTTCTGTGTGTAACAACAGATAATTCAACAAAACACTTGACTGAAGCATGAAGAGTGTTTTTCCAGCACATGGCAGCATTATGACAGTTTATCACTGAGCAACTCAAACAACAGCTCATTTATTCATGTGCAGTCATTCCTCACTTTAATGCTTTAGAGTGAACTAAAAATGTGTGATGTTCTCGAACAGTGACATGAGAATCACAAGAATCTGTCCTTCCTGTTTGAATGTTAATTTCTGGTGAATACAGTTGCCTTTTTTCACATTCTAGTAAAAATCCTTATCCTTAATGAGGGGGTTTTGAATATTGTTGTGCATAGTTCTTTAAAATAAAATGAGTACTGATTATAAAAATTAAATAATATACTTTAAAAGAAAATCCAAACTAAAAACTAAATACACAGTAATTGCAGTTAAATGAAAATGTTTTTTCTTTAAATTTACATAAAATGCTGTTAAATGTAGGATTTAAATATGCTTTTATACTGTGTGTCATAATTCTACTGTCTTACAGTTAAAGTGAATGTACTGACAAGCATAGGGTGACCATATGTGCCATTTTCCCCTTTTGAGTCTGTGACTATGATACACTACCCTATTTTCTGTGGGATCTGTTAGCTTTAATCTGCATCACCTATTTTAGACTGGAAAATCAGGTCAGAAATCGCATAGTGTATTACAGGCTTAATTCGCTCAGTGGTTCATTTTTCCAGACCTCTCCTTTGTGTGACGCTAAACTGTGGTAATCAGTCTAATTTTCATCTGATTATGTCTGTAATGTCTGATGATAAGTGTTTGTGAGCACAGTGCTGCTTTGTTTACACCATTGAAAGTGTGTATACACGCTCCAAAAGAGGCTGCTAGTGGTGAAGAAAGAATTAGCATTTTCATTCAGACCAACATGAAAAGAACATCAAGTGGGCGGACAATATGCTAACGGGATTCGTAAAAACTACTTGTTTCAATGATTTCGAGTCGACTCGTGCACCTTCAAGATTTAAATTTTTGCAGAATGCTTTCATTCACTTAAAGCTGTGCACGATCCATAATGGGGCACTTAATAAACTTTGAAGATCTGGATTACACTAAATGTCATTACAATTCAGCACGTCTTTATGTATGTATATATATATATATATATATATATATATTACTATTGTTTGGGTATTAAAATGAACAGAAATATCAACTTTGATATTTGGTGCATTGGTGCAGTTTTGCATAAATCAGCTATTTTTCTCTCTTCCTCTCCAGACATTTGCCAAGTTAAACCCTAAACTACAGCCAATGGTTGACCTGATCAAGGGCAATCGTGCCAAATGGGAAGAGCTTCACCACAGACACCAGCGAAGCCAGGAATCCAGCAGCCTTGGCAGTCCACGTAACGTAGATGCCTCGTCAACCAGCTGCAGCTGCACAGGCACCAGCGACGCCGGCCCTTTTCATTCCGTGAGCTAACTCCGGAGAGAGAACTCTGGCAAAAACCTGCCAAATTTTGCCACATGCTTTTCTCTGACCCGCAGCAATGCAGACGGAAGGAGTTTTGACCTCTGCTGCATGCCTCAGACCAGCAGCCATTACCTCACTAGCGCCCTCTATCGGGCATTTGCTCTGTCTGTGAGCACTTCAGGCAGCCACGACCGAGTTTGCTTTCGTCTCCGCAGAGCAAAGACTGCACGTTTAGCTAGCAATGGAGAACCTTAGGGATGTGTTTACGCCCAGAAGCTAATTAGCTGAATTAGCTACTTTAGGGCTAGCATGCTAACATAAAGACTCTATTGTGTGTGTAAGCTACTTTCAGCAGGGACTGTTTAAGAAAGATTTCCGCTTTTTGAAGGGTTTGATAGTGTATTTTTCCCTTTGTAGCTTTGATCTTGTGAATGGACATATATCCTGAGCACTGGAGTTTGGTTCTGTTCTGCGCACATGTCATGTGAAGAAGTGACTGCTGCAGGATTTGACTCTGTGTTTTGCCTTTGTTGTTTTAGCTGATGTATTTATTCCAGGATCAAGAGGTTTGTGGAGCCGTGGGGCTCTTGGCAATGCTTGCAATGCAAATCCACTCCAGCGCTGTACTCTGTGCCTTGGTAAAATCCTATGATAATGCATGCAGCCCATCCTTGACATCACTCTTCTCTCTAGTTCACACCGCATATCATCATGGTTTTTCCCTCATGTCTTGGGCCTGTTTCATTTCTCGAAGGTAAGATAACATGTTTTTATTCAAGCACCCATGATGAAAAATTCAAGTTCTGGCATCATTTATTCACAATTTATTGTTTCAAGTTGGAGTGTGCGATAGATCTTCTATGATAATATCTTTATTGTTTAAATGCATTGCGGTTTGACATTAACAAGTATATTGCAAAAACCCAACTATAAACGAGTCTACTAAACAGAAGCTTATATAAGTTGACATGCAGTTTAGACACAAGTTATTGTTTTTGCTCTATAGTTTCAAACAAAACCAAGGCAGAACTGTTTTTCATTTCTGAGAAACACATAATGATATTTCGATACAGAACTGATCAGCCTTTTGAACAAATCAATCGAATGACAATAACTCACTCAAGCAGATTTGCCAATTTGTCAATTATATTTTCCTTTTTCGAAAATCATTTCGAATATCAGTATTCACATTAAAACATTAATTATGCTTTTGTAGCTTAAGGTTAACTGACCTGTGTCATAACCTGTGACCTAAATGCCACTTGAGATGCAGATTATGTGCTACCTCTAAAACGTTGGCCCTTATAAAGGTTAAAATGTTCATAAAAGGAAAAAAATAATTTAATCCTATTGGAAAAGTTTGTTTCTGTTACTCCTACAAACTAACCACCTCACAGAAGGAGGAGTATCAAATGTTTTGGGAGTCAACTGTACATGATAGTCCTTAACCTGCCAAAATACCAGCACAACAACATGCTCAGCATCATCATCAACACCATTCCAGAATATATTGAGATTTATTTTCCCCATTATCGCACACACCTAGTATGTGTGATGCAAAAAAAACAACAACCATTTTTAGATTTGTACTCTGGTACGTTTCCCAATATCATAGTTCACCAACAATGCTTTCAAGTTCTGTCGTTACTAACATAGTTCAACAGTTTGGTGTTTCCCGAATCTATATTCCAACAAACATTAGCAAACAACTTTCTTAACGTTATTAAAGTGCCCCTATTGTCTGTAATGAAAGGTTCATATTTTGGTTTTAGGGGTTCCCGAAAAACAGGCTAACATGCATGCAAGGTCATAAAATACTTTCATTATCTTATAATCATTTTTAATAATTATTTTAATAATAATTTTTACCTTACGTGCTCAACAACTCCAAAACAATTTGCTCAGTTATTTATTTTTCCAAAGCCTTTCTTTGCGTGACACTAATCTTTGGTGATTGGTCGATTGGTCTCATTTTCATCTTATTATTTGTGTAATGTCTGATAAAGCAATGCTTGTGAGCGCAGTGCTACTTTGTGTACAGCGTTACCAGGGAAAACTCTTTTTTAATGCTCCAAAAGCAACATCTAGTGGTGAAGAATGAATTTACATTTTCATTCAGACCAATGAGAAAAGACCAAAAAGAGGGCAGGCAATATGCTAATATTTCATGTTGATATCACATGTAATTTAAAAATGACTCGTTTCAATGATTCAGAGTCGACTCTTTCTTTTGTGAGACAATAACTTTATACATGGAGCACTTTCAGATTTATAACTTCACAGGATGTTTTCATTCACAAAAATCGATAATAGGGGCACTTTAACCAAAATTGTCCACAAGATGCAATTCCTCTCTTCATGTAAATGAGATTTAATTAAGATACGCTTTACAATAATTCTGACTGGCTAACTCATAATGACCATGTCATTATAAAATTTAATTATTAAAGAAAATACTTGATGCAGTAACCCAGAAAGTTGTGTCTTTGTAAAGTTTATATAGAAAAAAAACTAAACCTACTGTAACTAAGGGGGCGTTCACTCAAAATGTGATTTTCCGTTACACTGTGCTACTTCGTAGTTTTTCTACGTAAGAGCACTAGGTGGACACGTATGACCGTCACGCTCTTCACACATGAGCACCATGTTTTTGAGATGCCATGAAAAGTTAAAAAAGATGTCGACTTTTACACACAGCACCACCCATCTATATAATTTCCAAAACAGCGGGCCAATCACAAGTTATTAGAGAAAGCACTGATGGCTTCTATGCGGATATAGTATTTATAGTATAGTATCACAACCAGTTTCTTCATAAAAGGATCCTGATGTTCTCTATTCTGCTTTTCTGTTATTGTATCACATCTCAAAACCCTTGAATTTCAAATTCCCTGAGAGTTTTTAGACGCGTTGTGTGTGAACGGCCCCTTAGGTTGGAGTGAAACAGGCTTTACAGGCTTTTAACCACATGAAGCTGCACCCAAAATCACATACTGTACCACCCTACATAGTATACTTCCCTGTATAGTAGATAAAAACAGAATGTTTAAAGAGTAGTATGTCCATATTCACAAAATTCATTATACATTATAAAACTGATTCTGAAGTGCCCAACTGCTGCTGTTAGATTACATGATGAATGTAGTACGTTCATATTAAACTCATTATACACACACATTCAAACTACATGTATATAGTATGTGATTTGGTGTCTGAGACATGTATGTGCCTTGACTAATCAAAAAACTACTTCAGTGCATCATTACAGAATCTCACTGTAGGGAATGTTAGCTTGTTTGTAAATGAAGCTCTTATCTAATCAGTTGGCTAAAAAAAATGATCATATTTCTCCCTAAAAGTAAAATTTGTATATTGTGTATATTTTCTAAAAAGTATCATTTAGGACCATAAAGGGTTTTTTTTCTATCAGCTGCAGCACATTTTCTGCCAAAATTCACAAATTTGAAATGAGAAATTTAGTTTTTTGTTTGTAGTTCTCATAACTCTTTTTGGTGTATCTTTGTCCAGGAGTGTAACTATCGTGCCACAGTAGTGCACAGCACAAAACAATTTAAAAAGCAGACATAAGCTCACAACACACACACACAAAAAAACATAAGCTCACAACAAAACATTAAGCCACAACACAAAAGAAAATGCACCCGACCACTAGGGGGCAGTTGATCTGCAGAAACGTCTCGGTTACGTATTGTAGAGACGTTATGTCGTGATGACAGACTGGGGTCATTACTTGGGAGCCCTGATTCGCTCTGATATAGAGAAAACGCCAATGAAAATTGGCTAGTGGAATTTGCATGCTGAGCCACTCCCCCGCAGAGCGGGTATAAATAGGGCAGCAGGTGCATCCACTCATCAGATGTTGCTGAGGAGCCGAGAGCCAGGTCCCTGGGCCTCCAGCGATGGGTCGAGGCTGTGGCAGGGGGACATAACGTCTCCGTACCATCCAACAGGGAATGGGGGTTACGATCAGGGCTTGACATTGGCAACTCCCATGAAAACCTATATCAATATTCTGATACAACTTGTTTAGAGCGTGCATTAACGTCTCTGTTAGCAGTGATAACCTGTCTGACATGTCTGTCTTGTGAACTGTTTTTTTAAGGCTGACATTTTAATACTATTTTTATATTCTTACTTACAGTTGTTTTCATGTATTTATTTATTTTTGAGACATTTTATCAAAACGGTTGAATTATTTATTAACTAGAATGAATTTGTCAAAGCTGTTTTCAGCATCAAAAATGTGTTACTTTTAGACAAATCCAAATCAAATCGGTGCTAAACAGGGCATGACATTAACACAATATTATACATTAAGCAACATTACACAACCAAGTCAAAGAAGTTCCCTGAAAACCACTATTGCAAATTTGACGTTATAGCCTACAAGACTTAACATAATTAATATTATAGGATTATTACATTTTAGTTCAGTATTTATTGTTCATAAATTGTAATTTATTGAAATTATATATTGCTGAGTGCGTTTGCTCCATTTGTTTAATAAAAATAGTTCGAGATCACAGCAGAACAGTCGCAAATATGCAACACACAGAGCAGCAGTTTTTTTAATAAATGATTTGCGTTTTTGAATTTTGAAACATTTTAGACCGCGTCTGACAAGCATTAAGATATTTATGTCCGAGCCCGATCCCAGCCTGACACAGTTAAAATCTTTTTTTTTCTCATACTAATGACACATGCACTTTTTTTGTGTGGAAAGCCCGCTTTTATCAAGCAACTGTAGGAAGGCATTCGGAAATGTCAACAGATGAGAACATCAGTGCACATGGGGAAAAAAGCACCGTTATAACACCGGCGCACATTCACGCTGATGTAACCGAACCCGAGCATCCTTTCTAAATCTGTCAGAACCCGGCCCGGCCAGTCGGGTACCATCGGGTATCAATAAATTACAATAGTCACTTGCTGCCACCTATCCCAGTCTGACTGCCGTTAGTTCTTGGAGGATGCTCGACCAGGGTCCGCAAAGAGGAGATACGACTGGGAGAGTAAAGGCGCTCACATCCCCTGTTAGGGGGAATGGTGCAGCAAGCAGGACACCAAGCGGTCTAATCTATCTGTTTTGCAACAGGGAAATAGAAGACCTGGGCCAACCTCTGCTTGGAGACAGCCTTCCCTTTCTGCTGACCTCGTAACAGATAAAAAGCTGCTCAGAGCTTCTGAAGCTCTGGGTGTGGTCCACGTACAAGCGCAACGCCAGAGGGCAGTGCTTGCAGGTTCAATACCTGGTCCCTGAAGGGCGTGGTGGGAACCTTTGGCACGTATCCAGGCCGTGGTCTCAGGGGCGATCTTGGAGGGTTTAACCTCCTTGCGCCCCTTAGGAACCTCTCGACGAGATCATGATTTCCAGTGGCCCGGCCATTCACTGCATCATGATGGGCTGCTATGGCAGCCACATACACTTCCAAAGTGGAGGGCGACAGCCTGCTCTCCAACTCCTCTTGCAGGAAGGAAAGCACTTCTCCAATTGTGCATGATCGGGGGTTCTCCACACGAGCAGAACGCCCAGTCAGCGAACAGACAACACTTCAAAGCATAAGCACGCCTCATAGAGAGGGCTCTTGCCGAAGTGATCGTGTTAACCACTGCTGGTGGAAGAACACTTAGGTCTGCCATGTCCCATCCAGGAGCCACACATGGAAGTTCCACAGGTCTGGGTGCAGGTGCCACAGGAGGTATGCGCCAGGGAGGAGCTGTCACGAGGAGCATGAGTTCCGTGAACCAGGTCCAGATGGGCCAGTATGGTGCAACCAGCAAGATCTGTTCCTTGTCGTCCCTGAACTTGCACCGTGTCTGTGCAAGACGGCTCAGTGGGGGGAAGGCGTACTTTCTTAGGCCTTGCGGCCAGCTGTGTGCCAGTGCATTCGTGCCGATGGTCCCCTCGGTGCGGGAATAAAACCACTGGCAGTGGGAGGACTCGTCTGAGTCAAGTCTCAGATCAGCTGAGCCGTCTTGGGAAGGAGACGCCACTCTCCCGGGTAGGTAAGCTGTTGTGAAAGCGCATCGGCCGCACGATTGAGCTCCCCCGGCATGTGAAGAGCATGTAGGGATTTGAACCGGTGCTGGCGCCATAGGAGGAGATGGCGAGCAAGCTGGTACATGCGCCATGATTGTAGGAGAACCCTGTATTGCCATGCTTGACCCTTGAACGCAAACCGTAGAAACGGCCTGTGTCGAGGGAGAATCGAGACACGGAAGTAATGATAATGCGTTTGGTAATGCGTTTCTGCGTCAACATTCTGAATGACAGCCTGTGTAAGATGCAGTCCAGAACTCGCAGGTCCAAGATGGGCCGGAGGCCACTACCCTTCTTTGGCACAATAAAACCCTAACTTCAATTCGGCAGGAGGGACTGGCTCTATTGCATCCTTTGCCAGAAGGACAGCAATCTCCTCATGCAGTACAGAGGCGTCTCGAGCTGCCACCACAGTCTCGAGCACGCCACTGAACCTGGGAGGACGCTGGGCAAACTGAATCGCATAGCCGGATCGGATCGTCTGGAGGAGCCATCTCAACGGGCTGGAAAGCGCGGCCCATGCCTCCAGCTTCGATAATGGAACCATCGGAGTCACCAGTCTGCCAGAAGGTGTGCAGTGGTGAGCAGGGCGGCTGGGTTGAGCAGAGGGTTTCCCGTATTGACTTGACACAGTGCCACTGCCCGTGTCCCCAGAGGGACTGGCCGAAAGTCCGGTGGGAAGCAATGCGTCCCTGAACCGTGACTTCCTGGCCACTGGCAATGAGAGGTACTGTGGGCGACAGTGAGGAAGCCGTTGACTGTGCACCGTCAGACCATGAGCACCTGGGCCCAGAGAGGTCTGCTTTTGAACTGCGGAGAACTGCTGTGCAAAATTGTCCACAGTGTCGCCAAATAGGCCAGCCTGAGTGATCTGGGCATTTAGAAAGCGAACTGTCTCTGTGTCCTTCATCTCAGCCAGGCTGAGCCATAAATTGCTCTCTTAAGTCACTAGTGCAGACATTGCCTTCCCGAGGGACCGCGCCGTGACCTTCGTAGCCCGGAGGGCGAGGTCGGTCTCCGAGCACAGCTCCTGCATCAGCCCCGGGTCGGACTCACCCTCGACAAGCTCCTTTAATGCCTTGGCTTGGTGGACCTGCAGGATAGCCATAGCGTGGAGTGTGGAGGCGGCCTGCCCAGCAGCACTGTAGGCTTTGGCAGCTAGAGAGAAGCCCGTGAGGACGCACCTGGCAGGGAAGCTCTCACATTCCTCAAGTCAGCACCCACTCTAGCTGCGGAGTCACCGCCGGAAGAGGTGAACTCAACACAGGGAGCAGGTGTTGACTCACTCGCTCTCCCCCGGAGGAGAGAGAGAGGCGAGATCGCAAAACTATCAGGGGCATGGACTCACAATGAGCACATGAACCCCCCACAAATGCGTCCTCAGCATGCTGGATCCCCAGACTCTGAAGGCAGCGCTCGTGTCCGTCGATAGCGGAAAGATGGTAACCACACCCAAGAGGACACGGTCGGAACAGCATCTTTAAAAAGATGACTGTCAACCGTGTCAGAAACTGCTCTTTTGTGAAACACCCACTTGAAGAAAGGTTTCTCTTGCACTGTGTTCACGAGAGAACTGCACATGGACAGATCTCGGCTCCAAAGCAAAATCTGATGAGTGGATGCGCCCGCTGCACTATTTATACCCGCTCTGCGGGGGAGTGGCTCAGCATGCAAATTCCACTAGCCAATTTTCATTGGCGTTTTCTCTATATCAGAGAAAATCAGGGCTCCCAAGTAATGACCACAGTCTGTCGTCACGACATAACGTCATAGTCACTTACAGACAGGAAACAACTATGGTGCGCATGTCACGAGTATTCACGATTGATCTGTACCAAAACTTTACTACCAACACAGCCCGCAGCAACCAAGAGTACCTCGCACAATAGTCATTTCTGCAACTGCCCCCTAGTGGTCAGAAGCATTTCCGTTGTGTTGTAATCTTACTGTATGTTTGCTTTTTTAGTGTCATCGTGATGTGTACTACTGGGCCACCGTATATAACACAGTTAAATTTATGAAACCTTTTAGGCGCCTGTTTTATAAAGTTTACCAAATAAGCCTAGTTTATTATAGTAAGTCTTTTTAAGTTAAGTTGATATGGTTCAAAATAAATTAGACTGCAATAAGCCTGGCTATTTTGGTAAACTTGTTTTATGAAATAGTCCCCAGGTCTACATTTTGAAGGAAAGAAAAAAGCAGAATATTTTAAAATAGGCATGTTTACAGAAACCCTTCATAACAGTCACAAAATAAAGGCGTTTTATCAGCTCTTTTCAGTTTTCCTGAAACCCTATGACTATACCGTAGTATTTTGAAAAAAATTAAACCCTGTTGGCTTGTGAAAGGGGTACTAGGACTAATGTATCTGTTTGCTGTCAGAGATGGACTGGCTGTATTACACAGTAAAGTGTTTTAAGTGGCTTGTGATCAAACATGTACTATGAAACTGCCCTTCCAGGTTGAGTCAGCTCAGTAGCGTGGTTTAACACGGCTCCTCTACAGAAAGTCTTTCCCTATTTAGGAAAAACATCTAACGGTTTAAGGGCAGCTATAACATACAACCACATTCCCTCAGATCAGACATTTAGTCTCTCTCCCCTGTCCCACGCTCCTTTGTGTCCTGGAGTGGACTCTGGTTTGATACATGACTGTACTTTGATCATCGTATTTGAAAGCCTCCTTGTGCTAAAAGTCCACCTGCTCTTGGGAAACGAACAAAGATCAAATGTCAACCGATAAAGAGTAAAATGTAATTGCATGAAGAAGTGTCTGCTTCAGAGCTGAATGAGATTCATCTGTAATTCATTATTCAGTACTTGATTTAATGTACCTGCATGGAAGCAGTTGCTGCATCACAGCAGGGAGGAATAGTTTCATATTGTGCAACTGCATTATTCAGAATGTGTTCTTGGGGGATTGGTTCTTGTTATTACCACTGTTAAATTCTTCTCTGAGGCATTATGTAAGTGATGAGGCTCTTTTGATTTGTCTTGTTCTCTTGGTTCAACTCTCCTTTTGTCTGGCAGAGATTTCGTAAGGATCCTGAAGCATGATTACTGAAAGTGTTAAACTGTCCAATTCAAATAAACGTGCTGCTAGTAATGAGTTTATTGTGTGTACTTTGAAAAATGTAGTGTGTAAACATTGCTCCTTTTCAGTCAGTCACTATGACATTAGGTCATTGACTGACGTCATGGGTTCCTGCCTGGGAACCCAATCGCTTCTGAGCTTTAAAGAAAAGTCCAATGAGAGTTGGCGAGTGGAATCTGCATGCCAGGCCACTCACCCGTACATTCGGGTATATAAGATTCAGAGTTCTGCTTTAGAGCTGATCCCTTCTGAGCAACTGGAGAAAGAAGAAACTAAGAGCTGCAGGAGATTTTTGGTTGCGAGTTGAGCGATTCAGTGGAAGATCGTCCTGAGCCGGCACATTGTGTGCCACGGTCCTGCCCCTGAGCTATCAGCTAAAAGAGAAATTTCCTACAACTGCACAGCCGTTGAGAGTGTTTCTCTTTGACCATGAGCTTCCGGGAGTGGCAGTTTCCTTACTGATCGCTGTCTTATGTGTCTCGGCCGAAACCAAGCTGAGTTCATGAATGGTTCATGCTCACATTGTGAGTGCATGTCCATGTCATCGCTAAAGTCGCACCTCTCACGCCTGCTACCCAGAGGAGGATAAGATGTCAATCGCTGCACCAGATTCCCCGCCTGCTCCGGAGTGCTTGAGGCTGGACGATTCCTCAGGCATTGCCCTTTTCCACAGGGACCCCATGACATCAGTCAATGACGTAACGTCATGGTGACTGACTAAAAGGGAAAGTCTTGGTTACTTGTGTAACGCTCCTTCCCTGGAAGGAGGGAACAGAGATGTTATGTCCCTCTTTCTACAATCTTGAACTGTGCTGAATTGTCAGGTTGTGACTCGACTCCTCAGCAGAAATCTGAATGAGTGGTTGCACACTGCCATCTTATATACCTTTATGTACGGGAGAGTGGCTTGGCATGCAAATACCACTCGCCGATTCTCATTGGTCTTTTCTCTAAAGCTCAGCGGTGATTGGGTTCCCAGGCAAGACCCCACTCCTTCAGGGAATGAGCATTACACAAGTAACCGAGTATTAATATATAAACCTGTGAACAGAACTAACATAATATATATAATATAATATAATTATAGTATAATAATTGTGATTAATCATTTGAAAGCATTAATATATGCATGTATATGTGTGTGTGTTAATCACAATTAATCACATCCCCAAAAAAAGTTTTTCTTAACTTAATAGGAAAAGGAAAAAAAGGAAAGGATGTGACATGTGGCCAGGTATGGTTTTCCATACTTGGAATTTGTGCTCTGCATTTAACCCATCCAAGTGCACACACACACACACTCATGTTGGTTTTTGTGATTTATGAGGACTCTTCATAGGCGTAATAATTTTTATACTGGACAAACTGTATGTGGTATTGCCCTACACCTACCCTACACCTAAACCTACCCCTTACAGGAAACTG
>JAUMHP010000057.1:2454953-2467434 GCA_032361065.1 Enteromius trimaculatus
CGAATAGAAATTTATTACATCAATAAAAATATATGCACAATAAAATATATACTGTATGTTTCTGTATTTATATATACATAATAAATAAGCACAGTACACATATATTATGTAAACAAAAACTTTTGGAAAAATAAAAATAAAATGAGCATTCCTAAAATTAATTTAAAAAATTGCATTAATAAAATGTTTAAAAAGATTACAAATTCAATTAAATGATTCAATTAAAATAAAGAATAAATGAATCAAAATTAATTTTCAGAGCAAACTATAGAGAAATCTAAATTGTAATGGTCTCGATTCACTTTTCCAAGGCTAAATCTATCAAACAACATGAGCATGCATAATAATGATAAAGTAATTAAATGCTGTTAAAAATCGTTTTAGATATTAATCATGTCACACCACAGGCCAAAAAAACCTCCCACAAACGGCTATAAATGCTTCCCTCGCAGAAATACATTTGGAGCGTTCATTTTTTCCAGCCGCCGCTCTTTTTGAGTTGAACTGACCTTTAAATCTGCCACTAGCATTTATAGTAACAGTGTCTGTTTGCGTGGGTGGGTGATCTGGTGCTTCCCAGAGATGTAGTGAAAAAGGAGAAGCGAGCATGTTTTATTGTTGTCTGACGAGTGCTTATCTGAGGCGGGACAGGCGGGGTGCGGCCGGCTCCTCCTCTCATCTTCATCTCTGCTGTGTTTCTGCAGGATATGGATCTGATCGATATTCTGTGGAGGCAGGACGTGGATCTGGGAGCGGGCAGGGAGGTGTTTGACTTAAGCTACAGACAGAAAGAGGTGGAGCTGCGTCTGCAGCGCGAGAAGGAAGAGGAGACGAGGCAGCAGCGGCTACGAGAGCAGGAGAAGGCTCTGCTCGCTCAACTCCAGCTGGACGAGGAGACCGGGGAGTTTGTGCCTCGGAGCGTCCCGCTGACGCAGGACATCGCCAACACTGCCCAAATCACACAGGTACTCCGTCCAGACGCAGGAAGAGAGGTGTGAGTGTGTGTATCCATGCCAGGGCAACAGAGAGAGGGAGAGAGAGCGTGACACACACAGAATAAGAGAGAGACACACGCACACACACACACACACACACACACACACACTCTTTCACATACACATAGAGACACACACGCATTGGGTTTCCATGTTTTATGGGGTCATTTCATAGGCATAATATTTCAGTTCTGTACAAACTGTAAACCATCCCCTCTAGGAAACTTTTTGCAATTTTAGATTTTCCAAAAACTACTTCCTGTATGATTTATCCACCTTTTTCTTCATCATGGACGTAAGTACATGGGTGAGGTTTGCAGTTTGTTAGTTGCTAGAGATAAATAACGAGGAAAACCACTATAGATAAATAACTGTTTGCTGCACTACAATGATAATATAAATACTATAAAATAACATGATAAGACAAACCCATTTTTAATATGAAGCAGAAAAACTAACTGTTTGTACAACTAAAAATAGCTGGATGTGGGTGAGAGCAGAAGCTACACCCACAGAATTACATATTATATAGAATTAATAGAAAAATGGCCACTCCCGTTTTTACTTTAAGAAAAGGGTGGATACATTTATTACGTATAAATGTACCAACAAGGTGAAAATGGACTGGTATTACTATCCTTGCAAGGAAATTACCATAATGTGATAAATATAAGGTACACACACACACAGGTCCGGTAGGTGCTCAGCAGGCCTCACCCTGCCCTCATATTACAGGGTGCAGCTGCTCAGTTGCTGGGGAACAGCTACTATGGCATAATTACTGGAACTCAGGTGCGCAGGCACAAGTAATCTCACACTAGATTGATAGGACACTAAAGACCTCGTTCTCCCAGAGGAGCTTAGCTCAGTTTGTTTCAGAGATGTACTACGTGATTTCAGTCCTGTGCGAAGTACGGAGATCGAAATAATTGTTTTGAGGTAACCCAGCCTGGAGGAAACGCTTATCATTTGTGTGCTTTCAGACGTATTAAAGCATACTTAAGCATACATAAGAGAAAATAATATGCGACACTTACATCTCTTCCAGAATTGTTTACTTAAATCTGTTATTAACTACGATTAATTAAAACAGCGTTAAAAGACTATTCATTTGTTTTGATGGTAAACTGTGGTCAAAGTTGTGAGAAGATGCACAAGTCAAATTGTTCTTTAGTAGAGAGACTGATTTTAAATGAAGAAGTCACTAAATGATGCTTTTATGTTCTGATTTAAAGCATATATTATTTTCCAGCTTCAAACAGCCGGGGAAGAGGCATGGCTTAGACTGCTGTAAGAATGAGAATGAGATTTGAGATCACATTAAACCCCTGACTTTAACCGGCAGACTTTGGCGAGTCTGAGCACAGACTCAAGTTAATAACATTAATAAGTAAAATTAGTTAGCAATAATTAAACTATTAATTTTTCTTCATGAAGTCATTCAGAGCACGTGTAATTCAAACGACCGAAATGAAAATTCAGAACACACCCACGCCTACACACAGATCCCAATCCGCTTGGAATCAGCACATGAAATCATAGACATGCTTTGTTCATAGCTGTAAGTGAAAGGTAGCTTTGAAAACAAGCCGAGTTTACGTGCGTTTCCTGCTCTGTGTCCATGCAGGGGTTTTATTAGGATGTATTTGACTGTGTATGTGCAGAATGGGGCTTTCGCAGGACAGGACGGTGATGCCATGTCATTCGATGAGTGCATGCAGCTCCTGGCTGAGACTTTTCCACTAGATGAGACCGCTGAGGTAATTATGGGCTATATATCACGCATATATCACCTCACGGTAACATAACACCTATACATGTCACTGCACTTCAGTCTAATTGTCTCTTTCTTCTCTGTTCAGTCGGCGCCGCCTTGCCTGGATGACTCCGTTCCTCCTTCCACAGATCTTATGATGCCCCCAGCCTTTACCCAGAATCCTTTGCTGCCAGGCTCCCTGGATCAGGCCTGGATGGAGTTGCTCTCACTCCCAGAGCTGCAGGTATGAAGCCTCATCCAGACCTCATTAACACGTTATAATCAGTGCAGTTATCACACCTGGAAATGCCATAAAAATTTCTCGCTGACCATAAAAGAGATATTTATCCAAATATATATATTATATATATTTATGTGAAATATTTATGGCATTTCCAGAAGTGATAAGTTCATTTTCACACACACATATATATTAATGTTTTATTTTATACTTAATTTTAACTTATACTTAATGCTAACAGCCAGATTTTGTATAATACACTCCAAAAGGACAATTCTCTCACTGTTTACTCAGCGTTTGCTCATCTTTAAAACACAAATAAAGATAATTTAATGAAACTGAGAGATTTCTGTCTTCTTCATCCAAATGTTCACTTCCAATAATAATCCACATGAATTGGTTTAATCATGCCTGCTGATGAGCAGATTTAATTTATTCACATAAAAACATTCATCGTGGCACATATGCAGAGCACATCAAATACTGAAACTCTACTCAGATTCTTAGTATATTTTATGGACTTTTTGAAGCATCAAAACTTGGGATGTGTGGACTTTCAGTGGAGCGACGGAAATCTCTCAGGTTTCATTAAAACATCCTCTTTTGAGTTACAAACCTGCGGAATTGGAATAACATGAGGGCAAGTAAACCATGACCGAATTTTCATTTTGATGTGAACTGCTTTAAAAGGATTTTTCAGCGAGAGAGCTTGTGAAGTGCTTCTGTGTGTACTCTGATTTATACCACCTGTGGTTTAGAAAGTCACAAACAACCCTGTTGCTGAGCAACAAACAAACGAACCTCTCTGAGCTCATACTGTGGTTTGACGAGCAACTCAGGATGTATACTTCATTTGTTTTTCTTGAATTTAACCATTTCTACCTCAGTACACATGGAAGCTGGTTCATAAGTAAACAAAAGTTAAGGTCCTGTCGTATGACTCGCGTCAGCATTCTACAGTGCATTGAACTCTGTGGAGAGAAGCTACGTTACCGAGCTGGTCAAGCGTGGAAACACTCGAAGTTCAAACAGCCGTAACTCTGCCAATGTGAAGGAGTCTTAAAGGAGAAGTTCACTTCCAAAATGGAAATTTCCTGTTAATTTACTCACCCCTATGTCATCATGTCTTTCTTTCTTCAGTTGAAAAGAAATTATAGGATTTTCCTCCATATAGTGGACTTCAATGGTGGCCAGTGGGTTGAGGGTCTAAATCGCAGCGATCGTGTAGAGCTCTTTGAAAGCTACAAATTTGGACCTTCAACCTGTTGATCCCCTTTGAAGTCCACTATATGGAAGAAAATCCAGAAAAGCTTTCCTCAAAAACCTTTAATCTCTTTCCAAATGAAGAAAGAAAGACATCTTGGATGACTTTCTTCTTGTTCTTTAATAGTAGACTCATATTGTTTGTCTCGTACAGTATGTGTCTTGTCTTCGGATCATAAAGTTCACATGCTGTTCTTTTGCATTTTTAGCAGTGCCTCAACATGCAGATGCAGGAGTCGTTGGACATGAATGGATTTATGAAACCCTCCACAGAAGCACAGGACCCAAACTACAGCCAGTACCTGCCCGGGATGGACCATCTCTCGTCGGTGCAGACAGAGGTGTGTCCTCCCGAATACATCAACACTTACGACGGATCCTTCAACACTGTGGTGTCGCCCAACCTCAGCCAGATGAGTCTGAACGTCCCGGATGTGGGAGCTGAGTTTAGACCTGAAGAATTCAATGAGCTGTTTTATCCCGAGATGAAGGTTAAAGTGAACAGTGGCCCTCTCACGTCCGACGGAGGAAATGTAGCCAGTCAGTTGGCGGAGATCTCCGGCGATCCTCCTGTGAACGCCATGGATCTGCACAGCTTCTCACCTGGAAGCTTCAGCTCAGGAAAACCGGAGCCTATGTCCGAATTCCCAGATTCCGATTCCGGCTTGTCGCTGGATTCCAGTCCTCACATGAGCTCTCCGGGGAAGTCCTTGAACGGAGATGGATCCTTCGGTTTTAGCGACTCCGACTCGGAAGAGATGGACGACAGTCCTGAAGGCATGGAGTCAGATTACACCGAGATATTCCCGCTGGTTTACTTTAACGACGGAGCACAGGGATCTCTCTCAGAGAAACCTCCGGCAGACCAACAGGAGATGGAAGCGAAGAATCCAAAGATAGAGCCGGCGGAGGCCATTGGTCACTCCAAACCTCCATTTACCAAAGACAAGCAGAAGAAACGCTCTGAGGCGCGGCTCTCCCGTGACGAACAGAGAGCAAAAGCCCTGCAGATCCCATTTACTGTGGACAAGATCATCAATCTGCCTGTGGATGACTTCAACGAGATGATGTCCAAACATCAGCTCAATGAGGCCCAACTCGCCCTCGTCAGAGACATCCGCCGCCGGGGCAAGAACAAGGTTGCTGCGCAGAACTGCCGCAAGAGGAAGCTGGAGAACATCGTGGGCCTGGAGTACGAGCTGGACTCACTGAAAGAGGAGAAGGAGCGCTTGATGAAGGAGAAGAGCGAGCGCAGCTCAAATCTAAAAGAGATGAAGCAGCAGTTGAGTACCTTGTACCAAGAGGTCTTCGGTATGCTTCGAGACGAGCACGGCAAGCCCTTCTCACCCAGCGAATACTCCCTTCAGCACACTGCGGACGGCACTGTTTTCCTCGTTCCTCGCCTTAAAAAGACTCTCGTAAAGAACAACTAGCTTGGTTCCTTCTGCTCTGTCCTTCCGCACTTGCTTCTGTTTTTTGGTACTGCTTTTCTCTTGCTAACACTGTGTCCTAACCAGGCATGACGCAATAAAGCGGCAAAGGCTCTTCAGACGTCAGTGCGTTTGTTCTGACCAGCCACAGAATATTGTACCACAATCTCATTGGTCTGGTTGCGCGTTATTGTACATTAAGCATCATCAAATATGTTCTTATTCGGCATAGTTTAGTCGCATGTAGTGCTGAGAATATTGCTAAATCCATCGCCACTGGTTAGGACACGGTGTACGTTTTACGCAAAGGAAACAACTAAATAGGAGCGTATTTTTGCTTATACATCAACTGTTGAAATGGCAGAACTATTATATACGTTTTGCGTATTCTACTTTCCTAATACTCTTAACCTCCGTTGGATTTTGTACTCCTTTATATTTTCTCTGAGATTCTTTTACCTATATGGTTTGTAAATACATTTATACTTTATTTGCTATCAAGATAGGAACAAATGTACTGTATATATAAAAAATTGATCACATTTTAGTGTGCTAAAAATGGTTGTGATCCTTTTAAGTCTGCACTTATGTCAGTTTTTATATCTTAATTTACTATTCTATTGCTATTTTATCTCTTGACTTTTTGGCTTTATATAATAAATAAATATTTAAACAAGCAAAGTCTAATGTAGCCGTGAATGGGAGATAGTTGATGGAGTGGATATTGGCAAGAATGAATCAGGAAGTAGCATAAACTATGGGAAACAGACAGTACACACAAAATATAAAAGAAGTGGCCCATATTTTACAGCAATAATTATACTGTTTAAAACGAAGCAAAAATTATTAAGAAATTTGAGGGCAAAAAAAAGTATTTGCAGATACGACTTCACAAACAAGACTTAAGCCTAGTCGTAGATTAGTCTTCGCTATTTAAAATGAAATGCACGTGCACTGACCGATCTTAAAATATATCAGTGCCTTTGTTTTGTCTCAAGATGTAGACAAGTAGCGCCTCAAGAAGAGACATTTATTTTATTGAAAGTCGTAACTGAACTATGGCCTAATCCTGGCTGTGAAACCGGGCCTTGGTCTAATATTTTCAGTGACATTAATCTAGTTAAAGCGTAGCTTAAGGGTCCAAAATCTTATCGAGGGCACTGCTTGTTATATGCCATGACATCATAATCATTGGGAAAAAGTTGCTCATTATTTGAGGTTTTGGGCTTGAGATGTTTTGAGATTTCAAAACCATCATTACGTACTCTACCCCAGTTCATGAGATTTCATAAAATCATAAGCCTTTGAGGGTGAAAGGCCTTTTGTAAACAAGTTTCAACCAAATCTTCCTCAAGCAAACACCCCAGTCTCCCGGTGTTATGCAACAGAGCCGAACTGTTTGGCTGTGGCCCAATGTTAGACATGCCTTCATTGAAGCCCCGCTGGACAAAGTACACCAGTAAAGAGAGTTGTTTGCGCTGCCAGCCACTTTCACCCACACACACACCACCTTTGAACACACCAAACCCTCTGGTTTGCACACTACAGTAGCTCTCTCCATTGTCAGCAAGTCACGCTACACCAACAGGGCCAACCTGTTCCCAGACCTGCACTTACACATCACAGTGCCGGATCTTTTCTCTATATGAAGCTTAATGTATGATAAAAAAGCAGGTGAACGCGGCTCGCTGAATGCTTCTTTTGTTCAGTCTTACGCCAGCATCAACCTGCCATGCATTCTTTCCCATCAGCACACTCAACCTAAAGCCCAGTAATATAAATGAGCAACGCTACAGTAAATGCTAGGAGTTGTAGACTAAATGTTTAATTTCTTCCGTTTTAAGTGAGAGCATGTGACTTATCTGGGACAACATTATCTTAAACATTTACCAGTGCTCGTGACCTTGATTCGGTGTCAAGGGAACAAAGTCCCCATGACAGGTTTTAGAGTAAGATAAGCATTGCGTGAGAAGAAAAGGCCCTGCGCTCACACAGAAACAGCACAAACACAGTAAATTAAACACTCGTGCTTTTATTAAACAAAATCAGAATCTGGCAATGCTATCACACTTTGACATCATGAGAGATGTATAAAATGTGTAAATATACATGGATTTACCCTGAATGAAAAAAAAATGCATACATACCTAGTTAGAACCCGTCGTATCATGAACATCCAGAATCAATGCATTTAATAATGACAGCATTCACAGTTCATCAAAGTTGCTGTCAAGCGAGATCAGACGATAAATATGATCTCAGATGAGAGTGAATATGTGTACACTCATGAATGAAACAACCCACAAATCTAACGTAGGATTTAGAGCCAGATTGACTGAACAGGGCAAAATAGAAATGGTGCTGAGGGGTGTGGACGTTTCTGCTGGTGATTTACGGACGAAGAACACAGACGCAGTCTCATTTACACATCGACCCACTAAATATACCAAGAGCAGCACAAATAAGCAGAACCAGCGCTCTACTTACAACACAGGCACAAAATAGGGAAATTAAATAACGGCGTAAATATCACTTTTAATATTCTCCTCCTGTAAATTTTTTTGTCTGAAAGGTAAACTCCTATAAAGGCATATTAGGTCAATTAGGTCAAGCGCAAAAACAGCTGTGTCTATGGCTTTTCAGCGCTCATTTAGTAGTCCAGAATCCTGACAGTACTGTTTTAACGTCAAACGATGCTTGCCTTGGCACTAAATTCTTTAAATTAGTTCTTAAATCTAAATTACCGTATTACCATAACATGCCAAGGCTTTTTACTTAGTTTGGTAACGGACATTATTCTCAATGATGACTCATTTACCGTTGTACAAAGTTCAGTCAACAGGAATCTGCATGACTAGGAATTTCACTTGTTTGATGTGGATTGCACGAAAGATTTGATTTTGTTATATTTCTGACAAGCAAATTCTCTGCGTGGACCAATCTAAAGCTGTGCTACGCTATTGACAGTCAACTTTCTTAGCTTCAGAGATTTCGCCTAGAGGTGTGATGACAGTAGCAAAATCTTTCATGCAAAAAGGTCTTTCACTGTCTACGGTCTTTAGTCTCGAGATGTATGAAGCACAGCGGACACATTAGTCACGATCAGACCATGCAGAACCAAACTGAACCGGTTGTGAAATCTTTTGTTTCAATCACAATCCCTACTGAAATGACTAGAAAATGTTAATTATGAACAGAATTTAAGTTTGGGTAATGTGTCTCAAAACAGTGTTGCGTACATTTTCAATTTAAAATATTTTTTTAATTGTAACAATTACAATCATAATAAAGGCAGCACAGTATGATGTCTAAATACTTTATTAATATAGCTTTTCCCACATAATAATCCAGATCCAGAAACACAGTATAAACATCAGTCCATGTGACATCAGTGCATCAGCTTCAGTTTTGCAATGCTAGGAGAATACTTTTTTTTCCCTGCAAAGAAAGCTAAAATTTGTTTCTTAACCATTACTATGTTTCTGGGTCTTGGATTATTTCAGTGGTGTTGCTGTCCATGGAGGGACAGATAACTCATTTGTGTTCTGAAGATGAACAACGTGTTTGAAACGACATGAGGATGAGTATTTAATGACAGAATTTTCATGCTGGGGTGAACACTTTCAATAATTCTCTTCAGGAGGATATCTTTACCAAATCCACATATATTTTGCACACATTAATCTTACCAATCCAGAACCACCGCTGAAAACATGTCATAAAAGACTTTCAGCCACTTACTGTAGAGCAGGCGCTGCTTTTCCCATCTGTAAATCAAGCAGAAGAGTTACTCTTACCTGCTCCTATGACTCTTCCTCTTCTTGTCTGTCTCAAACTCTCTCACACTCACGGGCTTTCCGCTAGCCTCCCTTCCTTCGGGTACAGCTAGTCTCACCGTAACAGATGCTAGCTTTCTGGAGACACACTGGCTGCCTGGTCCAGTCTCCAGTCTGAGAGCCCGTAACTGTTGGTCTGTCTGGGCCCTGAGGCCTCTCTACTCTCACACACAACACCACCACCACGCGCTCTCGCCACTTCAGACTCAATGACGCACTAAACTTCGTTAGGCAAGTTACTACACAACTTTATTTCAGCTGCTTTTTTTTTTCTTTTCAAAAAATAGTTCAACAATCTCGACTTCTCTCTTTACAGGTTTAACATGTTTCATGCCCTCAGATCTGACAAAATCTACTCATTCAGAGCTTCATGAACAACACATGTACTGTAATATATAAAAATACACGTGACAGCACGGTCTTCAGAAAAAAAAATATTTCTCCAGATAATAAACTCACGGCCACAACATATTGTACACTCACATCAAATGATATTCAGGACTCCTCTGTCTACAGTGTTTGGTGGCACAAGCGGTAGAGGATAGGTGAAGAGCACAGAAAAGTCAAGCGGGTGAAGGAATGCACAAACACACACACACACACACGAGATGTGGAGCGTCTGACTACACTAACGTTAGTAAGACCTAGAACTGGCAGATCTTGGCCCCTCGCACACTTTCTCAGTAATCTTTCCTCTCCCTCCCACTCCTGTCACCTAACTCTGGATCTGAGGCCTGTTGAACAGACACAGGGTAAAACATCACAATCATCCCGTGTTAGACGTCTGTGGAGTCTCTTAAGCGGGGCTGAACTTACCACAGACAAACCCATCATCTAGTATCTCCTGGACCCATAGCCCCCACCGCCGCCGCCAGAGCCGTATCCACCTAAATGAGACGATCATAACCCACGATCAGGTTCACAAGCAGAGGTTTCGCTCCTGATGCAGTGCACTGGGGTTTCTGTACCTCCGTAAGATCCTGAGTTTCTTCCCCCAAAGTTGTTTCCCTTCATGGGGCCATAGTTAGACGGTTGTCCTGCGTAGTTCCCAAAATCGTTGTAATTTCCTCCTCCTCTAAAGCCACCGCCACCAAAGTTATCTGTAGTGCAGGTACAAATTTAGATTAAGGGTTAAGGGTTCTGCCACAAATGAAAATCGGCCCATGTTTACTCACCCTGGATATGACTTTCTGTCCGACAAATCCAACTGGAGTCATAGTAAAAACTGGGTGACACTTTGATGTCTTAACTAACATAAACAAACAATGAACAATACATTTATTACACTATTTATTAATCTTTGTTAAATACAGTAGTTTATTAGCTCATGTTAGCTGACAGTGCATTAATGTTAACAAACACAACTTGTGATTGTAATAATGCATTAGTAAATGCTGAAATAAGCATTGTTGATCCTGTTATCTAATGTTAGGTATTGAACCTTATTGTAAAGTTTTACAGAATACTGTCTTTGCTCCTCCAAGCATTATAATGGCATGGGTAGACAGGGATAGTTTATTATGGATGAATGTGCTTTACTTGACTACTTTTGGACTGTTGAACAAAAACACCCCCCTAGCCTCATTATAACACCTTTTTAATATAACTCTGATTGGATTTGTCTGAAAGAAGAAAGTGATGTACACCTAGGATACTTCGAGGGTGAGTAAAACATGGGATTATTTTTATTTTTTCAACTAACCATTTAATAGCAGAATGTTTTTTTTGTTTATTGTTATATTATATAAATATAGAAAATATACTTTTTAAAGAAGTTAAACTTGATCAAAAGTGACCCTGAAGAATCATAAATGCTACTCTTTTGAACATTCCACTTACCAAGAAAAAACAGAAAACAAATCATCATATCAAAATGATTTCTGAAGGATCATGTGACTCATAAAAATACAAGTTATTATAATATTTCACTATTTCCACTGTATTTATGATTCATTAATTGCACCTTGTTGAGCATAAGAGAGTAAAAGACAATGTAATGACTCACTGGTCCATGTTGCTACAAATAAAGTTTAGTTTCATCATCTTTGATAAACGCTTGCTTGGCCTCTAAAATGATTTCCTTTTTGGATGACATCACTGAGACCTCTTGTTTTAAACCCCGCCCCGCCAACCACCTGTCAAGTATTTGTCTTCACTCAAATTAAACTGTACCTCCAAAATTTCCTCCATCATTGTAGTTATCATATCCTCCAAAGCCTCCTCCTCCGCCTTGGTTACCGTATCCAGGTCCTCCACGACCCCCTCCATAGTCACCAGCTACACCCAGACACACACCATAAACACGTACTTCAGTGCTAACAATTTCACTCTGAGCTTCATAACAGGAAAAACACATTTGTTTAATGTTTTCACAGTTTTTATGCTTATCCATGCAGTGACAACAAACACAGCAGCCGTTTCAAAATACTGTTCTGGCAAAGAAGCCCTTTGTGTTCAACACTGGTGTAAGTCTGGCACAAACTGAGCCAGTTTTACAAGGCAGTGTGTATTTATTCATTGCTCATGTTAGTATACTGATACTGTCCACACCAAATCCGTTGTATCCATCTCCTCCATATCCATCCCGACCTCCTCCATACCCTCCTGTGAAAGATACAGCATTCAGTGTGTTATTCACACCTGAGGTGCTGCTGAACAAACTGTGGATGTAATCGACACACACAGGATCAGATGTGCAGGATCGCATTTCATCTTACCTCGGCCAAAGTCGCCACCTCCAAAGTTTCCACCTCCTCCTCTGCCCATGAAGTTACCTCCACCTCCTCCACCACGATCTGACGACAGAAAAAAGCACATAATTAAAGAAACCAAAGAGATATTCTTTATAACATTGCTCAAATGTTTCCACAAAGAAAGAAGGCAGAGCTATTATTCTGTCTGTAGTGTTGCTGCGGGCGCCATGTTCTGGAGACGCTGTGTGTCGTTGTGAAAGTTAAACT
>JAUMHP010000057.1:2467534-2481415 GCA_032361065.1 Enteromius trimaculatus
AGAGCAGTCTATGCTGGCTGTGCACAGAGACTAGAAAGAGAGGCAAGAACAGTCTGCTGCTGACCACTCACAACCTTAAGATTTACAAACCTGTTGTTTGTTGTTTCTCCGATCACGAATGCAGAGTTATGTTTACGAGGCGTGATGTAACACGACGTGTAAAAAGACAGAACTAAGTCGTGAACATCGATAATTATGTCTCCACTGGATCAAGAAATGTCTGGTTTGTAATGTGTTTTATTGTTTTGGTGTCATAGCGCCGGAACGCAGCATCCCGTTATGGTAAGGGGCGGAACATTTCCATCACATGCTTGAGGCATTCGGCCAATCACAGTGCACTGGATAGCTGGCCAATCAGAGCACACCTCGTTTTTTTAGAACGATGAGCTTTGTTCAAACCGAGCCGTTTCAGGAGGCGGGGCTTAGAGGAGAAACAATAATGTACAGTATGTGGAAAATGTTAACACCACATAAACACACTGCATTACACCAAATACACAAAATAATGCTATTTTTAGCAACATCATATGACCCCTTTAATAACTACGACAACCTGAATACAACAGTAACATAATTAACCCTAATATAAAAATGAGATTCAGAAAGGAAGTTAGATTTGAAACACTTTACTCACATTTCTGATTAGAAACCGCTTGCATCTCCTGCTTTGGTAGTGCTTTTCTTACTTCACAGTTATGCGAGTTGATTGTGTGATATTTTTGTGCTGATGAAAAAGGAAAAACAGAAAAAAAATGTTTGCTCAGCTACTGAATAAACTAGTATTTCTTGCTGTTCTATCATAATCAGGATAGATGGCACATACCATGTCCATGGACGTTTACATATCAGTACCACGGTTTTATGTGAAGGTAAGGTACAGTAACTTGTTTATTTTAATGTTTCATTAAAACTATAAAGCCATAATCACTATTCTGATTCAGTGCTAGGCTAGCAGCTTAAAGCAAATGGTTTCCATCTTAGCTCACCAACAATTTTATCCACAGTATCATGATCATCAAAGGTGACGAAACAGAATCCTCTCTTTTTCCCAGTTGAACGCTCCTCCATTATATCGATAGTCTCAATCTTCCCATAGCGCTCAAAGTACTCTCTGATATGATACTCCTCTGTGTCCTCCTTGATTCCTCCCACAAAGATCTTCTTCACTGTCAGATGGGCTCCAGGCTTATTAGAGTCCTGCATAATAAAAAAAAAAAATCATTTAATTTAATCCTGATTAAATGTATCTGAATTTTAGAGTAGATTAAGAAAAGGTTTGTATGAAAGCCATTGAAGCAAACATGTATATATATCTATTCAATCTTTTTGTTTTTTTACTCACAATTCTGACTGAATTTATCAGAATTGTTATCATTGCATAATAAACGTCTTGCACAAAATGTATAACTCATATTTCAGACATTGTTTTTTTCACAGAACTGCAAGATTCTTTGGTCTCAGAATATTAACTTGCATTTTGTTCTTTGAAATAAAAAAAAAATTAAGAGAAAGAAAACTTTTCAGAAGAAAAAAAGAAGCCAGAATTGAGAGACTATGGACATGGTTTCACAGATAGGACTTAAGCTAAGGCAGGATTAGGTCATAGTTCAATTAGGACATTTCTTTTTCATAAATATGCTCTAGAAAAACATCACTGAATCATGAAGCACTGATATATTTTAAACCAGCGCTTCTCAATCCTGGTCCTGGAGGTCCGCTGTCCTGCAAAGTTTTGCTCCAACCTTGATTAATCTAATCAAAGGATTGAGAAGCCCTGTTTTAAACGGTCATACAAAGGCAGTTTTCCACAAGCTATGATTATTTAGGGTCTTAATGCAAAGTTTGTAATATAGTTTGTTTTAAAATTTCTCAACGATAGTGTAAAAAACGCAAATTTTCCCCTGTTAAAAACAGCTCTTCAGAAATCACTCTGTTCTGTGTACTTCCCCTTTAAATCTTCACGAGCTCCACTGACTCCGCCCCTTTTTTGCCGAGGCCCTCTCAGAGGATCTTTTTTTAGTCGTATTCATAGTGAAACTTGCTAATTAGCTCATTATTCGGAAAGGCGATTTGCAAAAATTCAGACATTGTACTCACTGCTTCTGTAGGTGAGGCTGGGTCATGAATGATTCTCGTGAACATAAACACATTGATCAAGGGGGCGTTTCCCTTCAGAACCAAACGTAACATTAATCCTCCGCGTCTTCAGTCACTCAGATGATTAGACTAATGACTACTGCTCTGTTCATTAATACATTCAACAACAAAACACCTCAATCTCTCAGGAGTCTTGCTTGTCTCTGCGTCTCGGTCTGATGACGGCTCACTCAGGGCGGGTCTGAGGTAACACATCAGTTCAGTCTGTGTGACACACTGCTGTCAATCAACTATTATGGGAGTGGCCTCTGTCTGTGTGACGTCACAATGACATGCATTTGAGAATGGCTTGATTTCAGAAGGGCCAACTTATTTTTATTAAAAAAGAAAACTCCCTGTGTATCTTCATCATTGTAGGGTGGTTGTACACACACTCCCAACACACATTTCAGTCCGAACAGCTTTAAGAAGTACATGTACCACCGTATGACCCCTTTAAGATCAGTTAGTGCAGGTTTCTTTTAGTTGAAACAGCTCAGACTTACATTTTAGTCTAGGACTAGGCTTAAGTCTAAAAATTTGCAATGACCATTTTTTAATTTTTGATTTCATTATTGTAAAAATGGGCTTTCAAAGAACTTTACAAAAAAATCTATTTTATTTGCTTTTACTGTGATAGCTGAAAGTAGTATAATTATTTGATCAGTTAATATATGCATAAAAACTGGACTTATAAAAGAATTACAAAAATGCTATTACAGAACATTTTTGTTTAAGCACATCACAGTCCAGGAAACTTTAGCCTATTTATATATAACTACTCATGTGGATCATTCTGGTTTACGTGTATGTAACTGCACCTCTCTGGAAACGGCTCGTTTAGGCTCGACGACTCGACCGTCCACTTTGTGTGGCCGCGCTGCCATAGCAGCATCAACCTCTGCTACACAGGAATACGTCACAAAGCCGAAACCTCGCGATCGCTTGTTAGCTGGATCTCTCATTACCTGAGGAAGGATAATCATTAACAGCGTTATCAACAACCTTGCTTTTATTGCTATTATTATTAAATCTATATACATTTGCACCCCACGACTGTTTAACTGATTCTGATTGGCTGGCTTACAGATGCTCTAAGGCAGGGATGGTCAACTTCGGTCCTGGAGGGCAGGTGTCCTGCAGAGTTTAGCTCCAACCCTAATCAAACACACCTACCTGTAACTTTCTAGTGATCTTGAAGACATTGATTAGCTTCTTCAGGCGTGTTTGATTAGGGTTGGAGCTAAACTCTGCAGGACACTGGCTCTCCAGGACCGAAGTTGCCCAGCCCTGCTCTTAAGGTGTAAAATATTTAAAGCAATATACAATTTTCGTGAAGATTCAGTCAGCCTCAGGCCATCCAAGATGTAGATGAGTTTGTATTGTTTCATCATAGGAATGGATTTGGAGAAATGTAGCATTACGTCACTTGCTCAGCAGTGGATGCTCTGAAGTGAATGGGTGCCGTGAGAATGAGAGTCCAACCAGCTGGTAAAAACACAAAAACAATCCACAAGTAATTCGCACCACACCACATCCTGTGAAGTGAACTCTGTGCATGTGTAAGCAACAAATACATCATTAAGGCGTTTACCTTAAACCCGTGTTTACAGATGAATCAGGAGAGAAATATGCCCAGATCAAGCACTGTTTACAAGTGACAGACTAAAACTGGTCAGAGGTAACAGTTTTGAATTAAAAGGCCATCATTTTGAATTGTTTTTTTTACAAACGCAGCTTCTCTGTTCACAAGATGTTAACAAGATGTTTGGACTCTCAATCTGACGGCACCCATTCGCAGGGTGAATATATTTAGATTTAAGGGGGTTGTATTTGGCCATCATTTTAAATACCAGCATGGCTGTGATCCAGCTGATATTAAATAATAAAATGGCTCATTATTATTTATTTATTCTTAACTGTGGCAACAGCATTACATATTCAAACTCCATGGTATTTTCATGGCACTCCAAGATGCTTTACAGGCCCTTATTGTATTTACTATTACTATATTAAAGATGACTTCTGCAGACACACAAGTAACTATAAATCAAATTCTGAACGTGATCTGATGGTCTCTCACCACACAGTCAGTGAGTTTGCCCCATCGCTCAAAGTGAGTTCGCAAACTGTCCTCCGTGGTCTCAAAACTGAGTCCACCGATAAACAGCTTCCTGAGCTGCTCTGGCTCCTTACTGTCACGACCCTGTTCACATGAAACACACAATTAACAATCAGACTTGACCTTTTGCCTCTGTGGAAATATGCATCATTAGACTGGTAAAACTGGCCCCGTAGGGCATACACTCAAGTTATGAAAGGCATAGTAGTTTAAAACTGAAAATGACATCTTCATTGATTACAGCTCTCAAACCACAGAACTGGTTTTGTGGGTGTTGATGGACGACATCCGGCCATGCTTTTGCCAAATTCGGTGGATATGTATTATTTATTTAGCTTGAGTGACGTGCGCTCACCAATCCCTCCTGATTGGCTGAAAGACAGACGCGAAAAGTTGGGCGCTAGTCAGCTGGCTAACTTTAAGGCTCGGCTGATGAATATTAATGAGAGCACGTGATTGGATGTTACAGGAAAACTACGCGTCAACGTCAGCATAGCCTTTGTTAATATTCATGAGCTAAGCCAATGGCGTAGTATTTTAGCCGGTGGTCGTAGGTTTCTGAAATCAGGGAATAGAGTGGGTATCTGCCCAGTAATGTCAACGCGATTTTCTTTCCCAAAACTACAACCTAAATGTACGAGGAGACGACTGGAAACAAACCGACGGCTGATATGAGCGCCTAGAATATTCCATGCGCCATTTTAGATTTCTTTTCAGTCTTTCCTCCATATTGTTAGCGTTATTATTAAAAGTAAAACATTAAATCCCCGTGTTTGTATGTTCAGCTGACGTGTTTACCAAAACAGGCTCGGTATTTTGTTATAGCTAGCAAGTCAACAACCCCCCCGTGTCTAAGTTAAGTTAACCAGAACACAGCAGCTCGTTAAGAAACTGTACGACGCCTTCATTTTTGGCACTCGTTTATTGTTCAAGAGAGTAACGTTAACCATAGAGACTTTGTTTTAATTCAAAATATTAATATACCCAACTGGACAGCATGCGCACAGTATCTGTACCCGGTCACAGTTTAGCATGCAGCACTCACAAAACCATACACTGACATCAGATATACATTGTTGTGGATACTGCACAAAGTTACACAAAGTTATAGCAGAAATATTGATAACCAGTACCTCCATGCTGCAATTTTTGCGCCCCTCGGTCTGCACTGGCACGTGTGATGTCACCTCCGGCCATTGGAGGCGCTGCAGGACACTTCCGGATAGAGTTCACTCGGTATGTGCTGTTCCCAAAATAATAAAAAAAAGTTAAATGAATAAAGGTTATGTAGTTCTAGATGGATAATAGCTTGGATAATGTTACGCATAAATGTGTGTTTACAGCTACACCAGACTGAGAATAGATACGATTCCCATAGATTTCCATTGATGCAAGGTTTGTTTGTTAGGAAGTTACATGTGAGCTAAATATTGAGAAAATCTCCTTTAAAGCTGTCCAAAGTCTCATATTAAAAATAAGTGTTAATAAATAAGTGTTTATATATTCATGGTAGGAAATATCTTCATGGAACATGTCCTTTATTGGCACTTATGAAGACACACTTGTGTAATTTAAGACAATGCAACTCCGTTTATTCATCAATCCATCCAGTGAGGGCCTTCAGGTTAAATTATGTTGGTTAAAGTTTGTAGGTTAAATGTGATCCTAGTCATCTTTTTCTAGAAATTCAGGATGGTGAACATTTTTGCAGCGTGTTGCGAGTGTGTTGCACCCGTGTAAATTTCCTGCCGGTAAAAATGCTTTAGTAGGACATCACGTAAGAATCTGAATGCTGAGACCTTTACCTCGACTGTTTGAACGCAGTTTGCCTTATCTTGTAGATGATAACGTAATTGCATTTTAATTGAGCTGATGCAACTTCAACAAGACACTGCGGTTGTGATGAGTGTCAACAGTGTGTGGAGTCTGTTTGTGTTTCAACACTGTGATTCAAAGCCATGGGTTTCACAAATTACTGTAAATACAGTGAAAACACAAAAACAAAGAAGTCCCTACAGGCTGTTTAGATGCAGTTTGCCACTTTAACTGAAAATGATCCACAATGTTTAACATGCATCCACTGTCATCTCCATTTGAAACATATTTATTGTTATTTAACAAACTGCTTGTGGAAAGTTTGCCTTATGTCAGACCTAAAAAGACAAGTTTATGTTTGCATGACATATCATCCGCAATCAAAGAAGCAGACCTGTGTCTCAGAAGACGGAAACCATGCAGTCAGGCTGCTTTTACGCACGAGTTAGCTGGAAAAGGAAATAAGAGCACACAGCGCCACCTGCTGGCCATTAATGCCATTCAAAACTATGAATGTGACAGAAGTCATTAATAAAATTAACATGTAAGCAGCATCCTACTTTTAATAGTTGAATAAATCGACGTAAAATGGCCTTGGTAAAAAGCTATCTGGCAGGAGCATGAATGCTGATTTATAGGAGTTTTATGAGATGGTTATAATGTGTATCATCATTACCACAATGTGACAGATGAAATAGTGGCATAATAAAACAGCCACTCTCAATTCCAATATTAGAGCACTTTTATTTATTGGCAGCTGTCTGCTTCAGATTTATTAGAGAAGCATATTTGGTTACAGTTAAAAGAGGAGACGAAACGAAGGGTTTCTCTCTCTTTATCTGTCTTCGCAACAATGCCGGACTGGTAGATGCATGTTAGTTCCAGCTCATTTGTTTCTTAATTAAACAGCTAAAAGCTCTCGGACAGGGTGACTGTGAAACTGTGACCTTTAATGAGCCTCTTGGATCGTTGCATCTCGTGTGTGTGTGTGATATTCTGAGTGTAAACGGCACATTCAGTGCTGTAAAACTGTGTCAGTCAAGCCGAGAGAAAGGCCATGGGTCTGAGCTCAGCTGACGCACCTCTGGACTGCTCTCTGAAAGCTTTCAACACACGTTATAAAACAGCAGCAGCTGTTTCGTTATGTTTGGGATGAAATCACTAGTCTACTCTCATGTTACTTTGATTGATTTCACAGTTTTATTTTACATAGTATACGGAAATGTATAGGCTATTATAGACACTGTAGATGTGGGTTTATGACAATGTTCTGGCCCTGCTGAAAAAAACAATAGAACCCTGCCTGAAACACAACAGAAAGTGTCATGGATGTAATGGTTTTAATGGAAAGTATAGTGTATGTGATGGATTCTACTGGCGGGACATTAAATCCTACTGGAAACTGCTCAGAGCACACTACAAAACCTTCATAGTGGTATTTTAATGGAAACCGTTAGAATTTCTCTATTGGGCATCTATTGTTTTGTTTTCAGGGATACCCCCATTTGCATGGTATCCCATAATGCAACTTGACTTTCAATTTCGGGAAAACTTCATCAATACTTTTTTAAACCTTTACTGGATTTATAGGAACTAGCTGCTGTCTTTGAGTTAAAGGTACAGTGTGAGGAGGTCATGTGACAGCAGTGCCTTCTTTCAAGGGATGTCATTTGAATTTTTAACAGGAATGAAAACAAGGCAGGATAGGTGCAGTGAGTTCAGTATGGTGTCTAATCTGATTAAGCTCTATGTACTAAATGTTATTATGATGATTAATATTATAAAAATATCAAGCGTTAGTATTCTGCAGTGCACAGTATGCCGTATATGCTAATGTTCAGTGATGATGGATGAGTTCACGTTATGTTGGGAGTTTCATGGCGATTCGGAGTTATTTTGTGTTCTGGTGAATTGTTGGTTTTGTCCCGTCCATGCTGCAGGAGCATCTCAGTTCCCCAGTTGAGATAAAATACTTCTCTACTTGCACTCCGGTGATGGTTATGTTTAGGTATTAATCTTCCTGCTAACTCTTAAAAAAGTCTCAACCTTGCAGAACAGTAATGTTTTCTTCTGAGATCAGGTCGAATTACCGTAATTATGAGATTGAGTCTCAATAGCGATTCAATAGCGTTCTTGTCCTCTGTGGGTCTGTATTGCTGGTTTTGTCTATTGTTTGCTCGACTGACACGTATTCTTTGTGCGTTATAGTGTTTCCTGAAACACATTGTTTCCCAGGTTGTCATGCAGAGCGATTATAACAAGCTTGATGGATCTTCTTACCTCTCAGGTGCTGCTCTGTGGTTTTTGAGATTACTCTAAAAAAAATCAAAGTTCCAGTTGGAATGAAAGGGTTTTGTGGCCTAACGCCACACTTTCAGAAATATAGATCCAAAAGGCACTAATACGTACCAGTTACCTTTGAGATAAAAATATGCTCCTTTAAGCAATACATCACTTGAATAGAAGAACTATTTATTTCCTTTAAATAGCTTAATGCATTGATCCAAAGAGAAACATCAAGCGCTTTGCATCTCCAGAAAGCCAGAGTGGACTTTTATTTTGATATTATGTGACCCTCTGAGTCTTTATGGTTGTTATTCTTTTGCAGTTACTGTCAGGGGGATGCCGCCTCTCTATTTACTCCTGAGTATGTTGTGACGTTGATCCATTGGGTCTTTGAGTCTGTGGGCTGGTCGTTTACAGGGCAGGTGTGTGCTGTGCAGTATCTGAGCTGTACAGATGTAGTATGATTGATGTCTTGAGCGTGTCGTCCTGCTGAGACACTTTGTCTCAGCTGTTGATCATACACCTTTCTGTTAAAGTTTAGAGTCGACAGGCGCCTGACAGTGGATGTATCAAACCCCACACACACACACACTCTCTCTCCCACACACAATCATAAGGCTGATTGCTTCATAACCTCGTCACATGCTTCAGGTCCCAAAGGCCCTGAGTTGCTGACTGAATGTGTTTTCTAAGTCGTGAAATAATTGCCTGAACGAGCCCCCCTGTAAAACTGAGTGAGGGGCTTTGACAAGTCATTTTACAGTTGCAATGGTTCAGTGTAAACGATTAGCTTTTCATAACATTTGTGCTGAAATAATCACAATAAAACTACATCCGGCAGGGGTTGCATTTTTAAAATCCGATCTAAAAAATGTAAACCAAGAGGCATGCAGCCCAAAAATAAATTATGGCAGGTTCGCCCTGAAGTCCCGTGACGTCACTCACTCCTCAGAGTGCATCATCTCTGGGTTTTAAGACAGCACTTAAGGCAGTAATTAACCAAAGTTTTATATCCTCTTAAAAATAAATGAATTATGTAACACTGGCGGTGTGTGACAGCAGCTGCAGTCAGCAAGTCTTCAAAATAAATCTCCCGGAGGAGGATGCGTCTGTCTGCTGCCGGACTCATCGCTGTTCATCTTTTCATCGCTCTCTTTTTTAGGTGACATCCACCACTTTAGGAGAAAATTATGTAAAAAACGAAAACAGATTTTCAGCAAATTGTTGAAAAATATTTTATAGTATGAAAAACACGGAAAGGATGCTTTCCAGCAAAACACCTGAAACCATCAGAATGAAATTACCTGTATAGTGTAGCATAAATGAGAATCAATTACATTTGATATTTTTTACATTTTTGAATATTTGCGAGTTTGTGCATGCATGCTCTGGTGATACAGGTCTAGTGCATTAATAAAGAGAGTCTTATAGTGCAGAAAGGTAGAGAAGAGGTCACGTTTCTCAGTCCACTGAACTTATACTCATTATCACCAGTAGATGGAGCTGTAGGTCGAGCTCAAGTCAGTCAAGAAATCAGCCCAGCTGTCAGAAATTCTGCATATAGTAATATGAGCAACCAATACAATACAAACAAGTATGTTGTTTTGTTATCTTCATCCCTTCCCTTCACTGCTGTCAGGAAGCAGCTCTGAAGACCTGTGTGCAGTCAGCAGTCATTATTATTTTAGTGCTGTCCGTGGATAAAAGCTGCGGAAATTCAACAATTAATAAGTCCATACCATATTTTAAGAATACAATAACAACAACAAATATTTATATAGTTAGGTAACTTTAAGCTTTTTGTTTTTAATTTTTTACAATTATAATAATGATATGATTTCAGCAACGCGTGATTTGCGATTCATAAACTAGAATCTCAGAGGCCCATTTATTGCAGTGGTGTAAATAACATCCCAAAAAAGATAAATACGCCTACATTTCTTAATTAACAAATTGTCTGATGGCTTGTGTTGTGTTAGATGACTTGTGATGTGTTAGAAAGTGAGTTTCCACATTTCTGCAATATAAATCAATTCTGCAAAATAAATCATAAATCAAAAACTATATATAAAATGAAAAAGTCTAGGATCACTGCATTGGATTATTGTTTAGAGATGATTTACCATAACTTCATCCGCAGTGTTGCGTTTCTTAAACATCCCGTAGATGGCGCTCTTATCCACGAAAAGCTCTACACGTCATGAAGAATCATTGAGCATCTATTTATGACACAACAATGCATCAGCTGCCAGTAAATCTATTTCTTTTCTTTTTCTTTCTTTCTTTTTTTTTTTTAACTGACGACGTGTAGGCTATTCATTCACTTTTCTTTTCAGAGTAGATACTATTCCACCTTTACTCGTACCTAATATCTTAGAAAAAAAAGTCTTTAATAAAACTGTATTGTGTAGCATGGATGACTGGAGAAAAAAAGAAAAAACTTGCTTACCAACAGCTGGGTAGGCATATATTGTTTTGTTATTGTTTCTTAATTATAGTTTATTCAAATGTGCTAAGATATATCGACTTTGGGTCGCCAACAAACTATTTAATTAGGCTAATAGCCCAGGCTATATATATAGACTATCCTCGTTGTTTAAGAATTGAAGCATTTCAATTGTACTTTTTTATTCGTTGTTGTGATTAAAAATGTATTTCAGTGTTCAATATGAACTGATGTGTTCTTTCAACAATGTTTTAGATGAGTCTACAGTTAGACAGCCTCTGAGCTGCACCACACAATCTCAAGATGTCTCCTCACAGCTCATTAGCACAGTGACTGATAAGCGTTCAGACCTCCGTCTCTCTGATCAAAGGGCCCTGGGCTGGGGCTGAGCGTTGACCTTGCCCCGGGAAATGACCGCGAGGACCCGAGCTGAACGAGGGAAGCCCGAGCGACAGAGAGGCTCGGCCCACGCGGACATACGCAAGTGGAAACCAGAAGGAAATTGCAGACGGGGAAGCGAAGAGTCAGTATAAGCGGCGTTTACCACCCTCTCTCACGAGAGCTCCAGTCGGTTTGGGCCAGAAGCCCTCTCCCAGGAATTGAGGAAAAGCACAATCCCGCGCATCTGTTTCCTCAGACAGCGCATGGAGGAAACTGGACGTAAATCACACCCAACAAAAATAGAATCGGACTGTTATTCAGACGGATCTCGGAGGCTTTGGATTGGGCTTTTTCCATGCCTGGCACACATTCATATTTGCATTATTACAATATATGGCTATGCTTTTTGAAATAAATAGCTTGTAGGATGTGAAGGGGGCGAGGCTTGTTGCCACAATTTAATATTTTAGTTTTTAAAATCATAATTTAAAAAATTAATTTCTTTAAAGTCACCTATTCAGCCAATAAGCAAACTATTAAAATACTTACTAATAAAAAGGACTCGATAGAAAAAAATAGGCTAGTTATAAAATTAAATCAAATTTAATTTCCCCTCTACATGCTATTAGGCTAAACACTTAACTTAATCAAAATTAACCCAAATGAAGTACTTGTAATTTAAAATGCAATTATTTATTCTAAATAAAATAAAACAAGTTCATCAAATAAGCCATGTATATTTCGGTTAGTCTGACTTATTGTCAGCTGATCTGGTTCAAAATTAGTCAGACTAGCTGAAATAAGCCTGGATTGTTTGGTAAACTAGTTTTCTGGAACAGACTTGGGTGAGGGTGAGATGTCAGGTTTATTAATGTAATGAATATATCCTAAATGTTTTTGTCAGCCAAACCCCTTAAAATTACACATTTTTTTGAAACAGGCCATCTCTGAGGAAGTTCATGTAGTAAATCACATTATTCACATGTTTACAGTTTAATGGTCAAAGTGAGAGGCAGGTAAAGTAAAATAAATAAAAAATAAAATATTTTAAAAGTAAAATATTTGGTTTCTGGTTGCCCTTTTATGTCAGTATAATATTTATGTCCAATTTAAAACCATAATGGAAATCTAGAAAGTAGACAGTGTCTGTGTTTCTTCATCACAGTAGACTCTTTATTGTGTTCATCACCCAACAGCTGACAAAATATGAATATATTGAAAATTTAGAATTGGAGTTTAAACCACAAATTCTATCAATCACTAAAATAGATTGTGACAACTTTTCAGAGTGATAACTGACATTCCTATACCTCCTCAATTTGGCTATAGGAAATATTATTAACCAGTGTTTGTTTATTTTTGCTATATGTCATGAAATGAAAATATGGCACAGCAAGAGAAGCCTGTCATGTAATCTGTTGAAAACAGCAAATGTTTGGCAGCTACCAAATTTATATTAGCCTACACTTACTATTGATACAAATAAAATGTGAATTATGCATTGAAATATGTCCAGTGCCATCTGGCTAAACAGTGGGTATTAAATCACACATCTGACTAGCTTGGAGAGTTTATGGAAATTCAAGCAGCAGCACGTTCTTGGTCCCAGGATCTCGTAAACAGCTCTGCATGGTGCTTCTGCGAGCCCAGAAGCCCACAACGATGAGCTCTGCAAGGATCATGTGTTTATAGCAGTGTGGATAGTGCTGAGCATGAACAGACCGTTGACCGAACTTATTAGTTCAGTTTCAAAACCCTGCTGCATAGCTGCCAAAAACCCCTTCATGACTGAAATTAGACAAAAGAGACTTGGCTTACAGTTGATATCAACAGAGTTTAACATTAGCATGTTGATAGGAGAACGTGTTGTAACACAACTGAGAATAAATATAGATGGCACACACTAATTATGCGTGAACTCAAATTTCTATTGGCTTTGGACAATACAGCTTATGAAAAACAACTAGATACATTTTTGCATTACATTTCTGGATCGTCTTTATCATGAGGGATCTATGCTAATCTGCTTTAGAATTGGGTCATAATAAAAGCAGTGGTTCTCAAGCAGGGGCCCGGGGCCCAGTTGTAAGAGACTTGTGAATCTAATTTATATTATTATTTAAAAAAAAAAAAATCTAATGCAATTAAATGCTAAAAAAAAACCCTGCATGCAATCAAGATGGAACTTGAAATTATTTATATTTTTTCTCTCAGTAACTTTACTAAAATACACACAATTCTTGAAACTTGACTACACATGACTTGGAATCAAAAAAAATAATTGTGGTAAATTAAATTGACAAATCTCTCACAAAAAAGTATATAATTAACACTTTAGCGACTAATTATAATTATTCATAAAAAAATGCTAAAGCTCATATTAATGCCTTATTCTGCATGACCATATTTTAGAACCTACTCTATACTTAAACATAACAACTAACTTACTAACTAATAAGCAGCAAACCAGGAGTGTATTGAGCCAAAAGTCATAGTTAATGGTTCGTTAGTGAGAACTGGTCCCCAAACTAAATGTAACCTCATTTCTACATTATATATTAATATATTAATCAAAATATTAATCGCGATTACTTGCAGCCCAAAAAAAATATATATATATTTTGTTTGCATAATCTAGGCTATGTGTGTATACTGTATTTGTAATGTATATATATAAATACAAACACATGTATGT
>JAUMHP010000057.1:2482258-2494112 GCA_032361065.1 Enteromius trimaculatus
TTTTTAAAAAATATTTTAAATATTTAATATATATTTGTATATATTTATATATTTTAATATATTTAAATATTTTCTCTCTCTATATATGGGGAAAATATGTGGTTTGTATATTAAATATATAAATAGATGTAAATACTTTTTTTAATATATATATATATATATATATATACATTGTGCGTGTGTATTTAAATATGCATAATAAATATCAACAGTATACACATATGAATAAAAACTTTTATTCTGGATGCAATTAATCTCGTTTAATTGTTTGACAGCATTATACAGTACTGTATAATAATATGCACAGTATATTATGAAGATCCTACTATATAAAAAGGCCTTCAAGCATTGTATTGGAGAGGTTATGAATTACTGTCTTAATGTTTACTGTAGCATTTGGAAAAGCATGTGCATCAGGAGTGCATCTGTGATGCTCAGCTTTTGGAAAACAGCTGTTATACTGTAAAAATAATCCCGACTGGCTTTCTAAGTCTGTGAAGCAAAATATTCCTTTGTGTACTCATAACATCTTCCACTCGAATCTGAGCAAATGAACAGATAAATGTGTGTGAAGAACATAAAGCAGGTTTCAGGTTTAGATTGACTGTCAAAGGGACTGGCATCGTTTTGAATATAAACCAAGTAGATTTTATATACAGTATGGTGGTGTATTGACGCCTCGAAGCCTTCTCAGTGACTGTGACAGATAATGAGCTCGCTCCACGGGCCGTGAAACAAAGCTCTGGGACTAATAGATGCTACAGGCCTCTCGCAGACTGACGGAGACGTGATTAATAACTGTAAAAGAAAATGTTGCACAAACAGAAATGTCTAAAAATGATAATTCAGTCATAGCTAGAGGGCCGTCCTTTTTGGAGGCAGACCACACAGTTTGTGTGTGAGGATAGCGGCGTGTGGAGATGGAGCGGCACTATTGATGTTTGTGAAGGGGACATCAATACTGCGCTGTAATAAAGCTCTGTGGACTGCAGGGAGTCTCAATCGCGTTTCCTCGCCCCCAGTCCACACACGCTCCTTTCTATCCCTGCATCCCTGCGCTCAGATGTAATTACTTTGCTTGGCTATTCATTTAGGAAGTCATTGTCAAGTAAAATCATCTCTGACTGTGATAAGCGAGCAGGGTTGTGTGCGTTAATCTCCAGGGCGTTATGGGTCCTTGCTTTTATGCAAAACAATTTTTATGTTGTACGGGTTAATAGATCGTTTATTAAAAAAAATTAGGTTGTTGTGTTGATCAAAGTTAAGCAAATCTGGGGGATTTTAAGGAATTGTATTACTTTGAATGTTTTTCATTTTTGCCAGGTCATATCTGAATGAAAGCTACTCATTTACTCAATAAATAAACATGCTTTTTGAACACTAACCTGCTAAATGTGCGCGAAACATGACCCATTATCTCCATATACATTTTTCCACAAAACCTCACTTGTCGATTTCCATCTCTTTCCATCCTGCTAGCATTTAGTGAAATTGCTTTAACTAAAGCGGTTCCTTAAATGAGCGATGCAGAGTATTTTTGTAGGCAAAACCAGATATTAGCCTCACCCTGCCTTCCTCGACACAAAGCTGACAGGATTCTTGCATGAAATAAGCTGCGTGACTTATAATAGTTTAGGACTCTTCTGCAATGTTTTCCAGCATGATAAACGTACAGCTGATAAACTAGTGTTGGGTTCAAGTCCACCTTGTCAGATATGAGTTGAGTAATTTGAGCGGGAGACGTTTATCAATGTCTTTTTATCTTAATATTTTTTGACTTACTTTTTATCTTTTGTACACATGACTGTACTCTGAGTACCCTTTAGTCTGTGTCAGGTTTGAACACGAGTCCACCTGAGTTCACTGAATAATTCATACGCGTCCAAGTGCCCCGATTCTACTAGGAACACGCCATAGTCGCGTGACTACACTTCACCACCAATAGACGTCCACCGGCTCTGTCAGTCTTGTTTGAGTGTGAGTATACGCTCAGCTAGGATGTGAAAGTATTACTAGTCGTCCTCGACAACCTCATTTAGCCACTAGTTTAGCACTTGTGTAGTACCTGTGCTAAACACAGATCTCATTTCAGGCCAAAAAATATTCTGTTGACTTCAGAAGAGTGGAAGTGGAAATGCTAAATGTGTTTCCAGGTTTTGGTCTGGGAGAATACAACACATCATCAGCCTCCAGGAAGTGAAATCTTCTTGGTGGTAAACGGTATTAGATAATGAGCTAGTTAATCATATTGCTCATTACTAGTTACTCCTTTTATGATGATAACTGATAACTTTACTTTCTGGCAACACTAGTTGCATTACATGTCTTTCACTCCCCAGCTAAGTTGCATACCTCCTCCATTAAACTCTTCTAAAATGTTACTAAGACTATATTTTTGGCTCATCATTTGACTCCACACGATCAGTCAGAACACTACAAAACATGCAACACCACATTTTCCAGTCGATGAAACCTCAAATACTAAAAACTGTTTTATTAGACTACATAAAAAGCCTTGTCAGACCAACAAAATTGTCCCAAATGTTGTCCCAACTAGTCAAACACGGCTGTCTGAACAAAGCTTTGTGATTTCCCAGCATGCATCACATAAACTATGCAATTACTGTTTGCTAATTCATTTAAACTGTTTTTGTTGCTTTATCGTCATTGCTAGTTATTTGTTGTACTGTGATGCAAAGCACTCATATTTTTAACATTTGTTGATTGCCGCCATTTTTTATGTTAATGTGTCTAGTTTTGAGGCCAAGACATGTTCAGTAACTTTCTGTTTTTTGTCTTACAAACAAAGGCAATGTCGTTTATTTATTAGACTAACTTATTCATTAATGGACTAAGTTTGTCATTTGTAAACAAACATCATGAAACAGACAAAAATTCAAGATGATAAAAAAGTGACATGTGACTTTATTCAGTGACTTGTGAACAAAATGGTCCAAAGTTTAGTGAACTCAGAAAAGCTGCAGCAAGTTGCCTTGAATTCTTAAGCTGTCCACTTTTCTTTATTTACAGTGAAGTTATTACATTGTATTAATCATAATAAATTGTCATGTTTAGCTTGAAGGTAATTGTAGCTATAACTTAATATATCAGTAACACTGATATACTATTATATTCCATGGTGTATTTTATCAAAAGAAATCATAAGTTCATAAGAAAATGTTTCATTCTCTAAAAGTTTTAGGAGCAGAGGAATGAGGGTCAAAACATGCAGTAACTTCCACATCAGTGCTCAGATCATCTTTTCTTCACACAAAATCAATGTAATGGCAATATTTCTATACACTGAATGTAAGTCATATGTCTGCTGCACTAGCTGTGAAAATCCTGAAAATAAATCTGGGAATTATTGGATTGTTGGACTTTAAATCCCAAAAGATCATTGAATGTATAAGCAACAAACTGTTTTATGAACAGTGACAGTAGATTATTACTAAAAATCTTCTTAGTAATTAGTTACACTACTACTTACTGCAAATAGTTATATTATTACTGTAACTAGTGTGAAGGAAATTAATATTTTTAATATAAATTATTATTGCTATTTTGGACCTAGCTTCTTCACTCTCAGAAATAAAGGTACAAAAGCTGTCACGGAGGCAGTACCTTGTCAAAAGATACAAGTTTCTACCTGAAGTGTGCAAAAGTGTCTCTTTTGAAAAGGTACTGCCTCCGTGACAGCTTTTGTACCTTTATTTCTGAGAGTGTTGAATAATTTGCATTAAACACTTGCAGGTATGCATCTCGGGGACATGGTTAGAAGCCCTAAATGGCCACTTTCACTGTTGAATATGCAGTATATGACAGCATCTGGATTTGAAACCGATCTGCATGACTGTTGACCTTTTCTTGCAAGAAAATAAGTCTTCAAAAGACTTTTTGTCTCATGCTTTTCCTGAAGTAGAAACATTGCCACTAGTTACTAGTAACAAGTTACTTCCCAACACTTTAGATAATACAATCAATCAATTTTCTTGGGTATTTAAACAGTCTGATAAAATTAGGAAAAATTGGTAAAATGATATTAATACACTTCCTTGCAGAAGACCTATTAACTTTCTTGAAAACACTACCGAATTCAAAAGTTACTTCAAAAAATAGAAAGGGCCCCTATAAAGCTGCATGGCTGAGCCAGATTGAGGGTCCCCAGGCTCAGTCTGAAATTACCTGATCCCGCCTCACTCCCTTAATACCTGTACAAGCACAACAAACGAGCGGGAAAGTGCTGTCCTGACAGTTTGGGTCGCTGTGGCGTTGAACAGGAGCGCAGCGCTGCAGCGATCATCACGGCGAGGAGATCTGGGCAGGGCAGGTGTTTCCTGCATCCCCCGGGAGCAAGCAACTACACCTGCCGGCTGCAGGCCATGTGATGGATCGATGGAAGAGGAACTGACTCAGCGCTCTAGCCCTGCACAGGACCTGATTGAAACACTCTGTCATCACACAAACAATAACAGACATTCATCTTTTAGCGTCGGCAGGGGAGGCTGCAGCCTCGTGCTGGAGCAGGACTGATGAGGGCAGTAAAGGGAAGGAGAGCGCTTGGTTTAGGAAATGGTTCTGTGGAGCCACCGTGTCACGCGGAGCAAACAGCCTCTTCAGCAAAGCTCCTTTATAAAGCACTAACACCTGCCTCCTCTCAGACTCCTAAAATCTACACATTACACAAGCTAAGAGCGAACAGCCGTTTAACACCGTCCCACTGACACTTACTGAGTCATCATGTTTCAGCTAAACAAACGTCATTAGTCATCTGCATGGCATTCAGATCCTCGAACCACGGCGAATCATTACACAAATAAAATGATAATCCATATTGACATTATACAGAGTAGTTGACAAAAATCCAATTACACAAATGCATAGGTTGGTTTTATACAGTTCAAATGATAACGTTTTGTTTTATAATCGTTTTAAATTGTTTCGATTTAACTGAAAACCCCTTGGTTATACTTTTATTTTAAGGTGCTCCTGTTACACGCTCCATGGTCTGAACATTATAATAATAAATAGTGAATAATTACATGTAAGTGAGCCCCTAACTCTAACCTTTACCATGTACATGTAGGGCTTCCACTTTATATTAGGTGGCCTTAACTATACTTACATCAAAAAATTGTGTTTATATTATATTGCAAAACCCTTTTGCTGCTACTGCGGTGGATACAGTTAGGGACAGGGACTAGGGACAGGTTTGGTGGTATGGGTAGGTCTAAGGGTGGGTATAAGGGACAGATCAACAGTGTAATTAATAATTGCATGCATGTATTTAAAAGTAATTGCAACGTAAAAACAAGTAGGCTATAGGCCTACACAATAAGTGCATTGTACCAAATTATTAATTTGAATGCAAATATATTGTAAAAGACCATCTAATATAAAGTGGGACAAGAATAATGTAAACAAACCCTTAAATAATCAATAATAGAGCTAGATTTTTGTTATAGATTAGCCTACTGAATTTAAAAACACATTATCATCAAATCTGTGTTTATTACTGTAAAGTTTTTTTACTTTATTTATTTAGTCCACAAATATAACAATTTCTACTTGCAAAAATAGCCCACAGTAACCTACCAGGACATGCACTTAAATAATTATGAAATTATTATCTTCATTCTTTACAGGCCGAATAGAGAGATTCACGATCATGTCACGCGAGGTTTAAATATGACAGTTCAATGCGGTCATATGAAAATGACCACGCCGTAATTAGAATCCTTTCCGGAAGGTGATACCGATTAAAATGGCGCGCTCAGCTGTGTTTTGTGGACGTGCAGTTCCTCTGATGATCGGCGGAGGGCAGCGTGTTCACAAAAACACGGGTGGCTGGAGCTCACGAGAGAATGCATCTCTATCGTTTAAGAAACTTACCATTGCACATGAAATTAAGAATCAATTTTTCATTCATGAAAGTCTTATTGTACCTCGGAGGTTCGCTTGCAATAGTAGACACGAGGAAATACACATCGGTTTGAACAGACTCGTAGAGTCCGAGTGTCTGACAGTAATAGATGGACTCCAATATTACGCTCAAAAACCTTTGAGGCTTATTGAAAATGGAAAGCTAATCTTATCTAAAAGCAGCACGCTTTGAAGGCGTTATGAAAAGCTGCTTTGTGTGTGCTTCGCCGCCGCCCCACATGCTCGTAAATCTTCAGGTGAAATAATTGTTTACAGTTGAAATTAATGTAACACGCATTCCTCAGCAGCTAATAAATTAGAGAGGCTCTCATTAGCATCTGAATTGATTTCCCCCCTAATTCTCATCCAGCACACAACACATGTGGCTGGGGCTCGCTCAGCTTTCTCTTTCTTTCTGTTCCTTTTTCCTAAGCGAAGAAGAAGAAGTGCAGTTTTAGAAGAAAAAACAATGACCATAAAGCCAAAACTTGTCATTGGTATGCAAAAAAGGGTGTCCCTGGTTATTTATTCTGTTTTACTTTTGTTTAGACCTTGTTGTGTAGAACATTATAATTTATAGCTTCAGTGAGTGGTTTACAGTGTAGGTAATGTTCTCTCTGATGGTGAGCAATTAGTTCTGGTGCAAGGAGCTTTGAATAGTTCATCCAAAAATGAAGTAGTCATCAACTTACCTTTATTTAATCACTCTTCTTACAGTGTTTGAACACAGTGACCAGGTTAACCCAATAGAAACCAGCAAAGAAATTAAAATGATTTCCATAACCATAAGCTTTTTCCAGTAAAACCATTACAAAATTGTTTCCATCACATACCAGTAGAAATCATTATACTCTCCGTTAAAACCAATACAATTATAACCCATATATTCCCATTATAACCATCACATTTTCTATTGTGTTTTAGTGCAGTGCCATAAAAGTGTTTCATCTGACACGACCACATGTTTCTCTTTTTATTTGTTACTGCTTGCAACGCAATTGTGACACTTTTAATATGTCACTTTTCACCTATAACTTGGTAAAAAGATGTGTTGAAGTCACACTGGTTTAGAATGACATGAAGCTGGCCAAAATATAAGCTGAAAATGTGTGTCTTCACCACATACTCCAAGAAAGCTCCATAAAAACTGAGCTCAATGTTAAAATATAGTAATTTTCTATAGCCTATTGATTTTTATTTGTTTCACCTGTATTTTACATCATGCATTGTGTTTTAGGGTTAAAGAAAAGGTACTTGCATAAAATGTTCCCCAGATCTCAAATATGTGGTTTTGGCCTTGGTTTGTTGAGCTGATTTCCACCAGTTCATAAACCTGTTCGGAGGATTAGACCAGCGTGGCATTTCACAAACGCATGGTGAGCTAAGTTGATTGTAAAGATAATTGGTTCGGTGATCTACTTAAGCTTATGGGAAACCCAGCCCAGTTCTTGAAGGGGCAGAAAAGGTTTAGTCTGTCTGTCGGGTCTGGTAATTCAGTGTGTGTGTGTGTGAGTGTGAGTGTGCTGGCAGTGCTCTCTTATCTTGTCCTGTGCTGCTTATCTGTTGAGTGTACAGCAGCAGGTCTGCTCAGAGCCCAGGGCCCAAACCTCCAAGCATGAACAAGAGAGCAACCAAACGATCACTTCGCTGTCTAAATGAGGGCATATACTTAGTATTTCCAAATAACACTCATTTTATAGACTAACCCAAACTCTAACACTTGATTACTAGCTTCTATAAGAAAACGTTGCGGTTTTCTTCCTTAAAATTAAACCCACACATCAGACCCATAATCGCTATAGACAATATTTAGAAGAATGGTCTTTTAAAATAGGGTTTACTTCTTTTTCCTGTGAAAAACTTCACTTAGCTGTAATGAATGCACACTTGTAGTCTTAAAAGTAGCTATATAAGAAATAACATTAATGAACTAAAATGGCACATAAGTAAAGAGATCACTTTCATGAGGTTTCTTAACACACTTAAGTACAATTTTAAACAGTGCACTTCTGCACTTTTATCTGAGATAAAAAGATGTATAAGTGCATGGGTCAAAAATCACTACAATACAGTTAATTTTGTTGTAATGACTACACTTAAGTACTTAAGTATTATTTTGAAGTGCATACTTTTTTAAAAGCTGTATGCTGAAGTGTACCTTTTTCTCATGTGGAACAGAAAAGAAGATATGACAAACATGTTTTTGCCCGTAAATGAAAAGAAAGTCATACTACGGTGGCCGAGAGAGCTCAATGTGCTGCAACTTAAAAAAACACATGCAAACAGAAAAAAAACGACAACACATTAAGAAAACATCTTCAGGCGCTGCAAATTCTCGCAACACAACCAAACACAGAAACGAGCTCTTTGAGGTCCCCCTGAAACATTTCCGTTGTGGTCCGTGCTGTTTGCAGCACCTCTCTGTGTTTGGTTGCGTTGTGAGAATGACGTGTTTTTTTCTGTTTGCATGTGTTTTCTTAACTTGCAGCGCGTTGAGCTCTCTCTGCCACCGTATCATGCAGATTTGGAAAGATATGAGGGCAGTAAATGATGACAGAATTTCCATTTCAATATCATCCCTTAAAGTTTTGCATTTGGTAAATCCTGAGACTTTGATTGCATCCTTGCCACACACACAGTTAAAGTACCAAAAACAATAATTCAGACTCACGCACAAATAGCTGCGAACACATAAAATCCACTAATACTAAACTAAACACCAGCAAACAGCTTCACATTAACCTCTGATCCTCTATCACTATACTCTAATAGTCTCTCTCTTTGTTTGTGTGTGTGAGTGTGTTTCCGCGGCCAGGGCCGTGATGACAGATTTACAGGATGTTGTGGACGGTATTGGTCAGCAGTTCGCTGTATTGAGGATGCCTGTGACACGTATGACTCCCGCGGTGTCGCAGAGTGATGACATCCTCTTTTTAATGAGCATTGTTAGCGTAGCACGAGCAGAGCTGCGGCGAATCATAAATCAGCCGCCGAGACCGCAGGAAGGATTCCCTAATGAACAGCCTCTCTCCTCTTTTCATGAGCGATCTGTGGAAGCACACGGACCCTCAGCAGACACACTCCAGACCATCCTGGTGCCCACTGGTCTGGTAAATTACACACGCCTGAACGCAACGCTGACTCTGAAGCTCTGAAGATGCTTGTCTGAGTGGTGATTTGTTGAGTGTTAGTGGTTAGAGGTGAATGCTGTGTGTGTGACCAGTTTAGATTAGTGGTTCTCTACTGGTTTTGCATCGGGAACTCGATTTTTTTACTGGACTTCAAGAGTTAGCAAACAATGTAATGATTTATTGAATCTGCGACCTGATCCGAACATACTTGAATTATTTTGTGCCATTTAAGTACAACTTCATAATAAATAAAAACACAATAAATATTTGTATATATTTATATTGACTGCTGAATTTGCTGACAAGCATTCATAGAAAAATAAAGCTACTTTAACGTTATTTTTATTGAAGCAAATAAGTCCATTTAAAATACTGCTTTTACTGTTAAAATTATGATTTAGTACTTGTGATTGATTATAACAACACGAAATAAGTGCATTTTAAAGCTTGACAAAAGATTATGAAATGTACTTTTAAAGTAAATATTTTATCTAGACATTTTTAAAAAGTACACTGAAGACTTTTTTTTTTTTTTTTTTTTAAATTATATTAAAATAACTTAAAGGTTTAATATGTCCTTTACCCGTTTTAAAAAAGCTGAATCTCTGACAAAACTTACCAAATCACATAGTTTTTAGATTGTAGATAAACAGTGTACAGATGTGAACAGTTGAGTCTGGGCAGAAACACAAAGGAGTATTGTGGTTTAGTGGCACTGTAGACGGTCTGCATCATCTCTCTCTCCTCTCTCTTCTGAATGGAGTGCCTGGCATTTGTCCTCAGCTGTAATGTAATTGTGTTTTACTGCACAGTGCAGTGTAATTGCTGACTAGTCTGTTAACCTTTTAAATCAGCACACAGCTGTGCTGCTGGAGAGGATACTGATAACACTAGGGAGAGTGAGAGAGAGAGCGAGGGAGGTTGGGAGAGGGCAGAGAGAGAGAGAGACAAACAGAGTAAGGAAGGATGCATGCACATATAGTATCCCTTGCATTTTTTCCTCACTTGCACAGAAAACCTTTAATTTGTCTTATATCTACTCCTAGATACTCCTTATTTTCTCACCTATGCTGCTGCAAGGGAATATATTTGCAGAAGCTCTATAGCTTTATACAATAAATTAATTTTAATCCATTAGTGTTGCTTTCAATTAGAAATATAACTTCAATTTATACTAAAAATTATACAGTACAGTAAAATACGGTAAAAATGGATGCCATAGAAAACCCTTTTTAGGTTCCTCAAAAAGAAACTTTCATGCTTGAACAGTCAGTTTTAAAACAAACTGCAAGCAAATTTTGCTTTGGGCTGACTGTTGTCACACCCGTTGGTTTGTTAATCTTGCAGTAAGTACATCGTTTGCTTATTACAACATTACCCATTCATCTAATCAATTCACCAAAGCAACTACAGATTTCTTGTTCAGCAAATTATTAGTAAATGGTAGTTCATATAGTTTTATGTTTGAAGTGAACTATGCATTCTTTGTTTCTGACGCACTTTACAAAGCAAAGACTTTTGGGATGTAGTTTATGGAGACCATAGACCTCATGATATCACAGCACAAATAATTAATAATGATGACAAAACAACAACAACAAAGTCAGCAAATAGCAATAAAATAAACCTATTACAGTAGATTCAACCCGGGAAATCACAAACCCTTAACAGTTCAACATTATTGCTCAGACACTAAATATTTGACTAGTTGGGTCAACACTGGGGGGATGGGGGGCAATTCTTATTTCTTAGTAAAAGGTCCCATTAACTGAAATATGTATGCAGTTGCTTTTTTTTTTTTACAGCGCTGTTTGGAAAAATGCAATCACCAATAATGGGTAGGTAACTGTTTCAGTTGGTTGGGAATCCATACCCTATTGGCAGGTGTCTCGTGAGAGTCGTTGGGTTTGATGACCGCCCTGCATGTTCAGAACGGCTGGGGAATACGGGGAGAATGAGACGCTTACATGATTGTCTCATGACAATTATGCCCCTACTGTCTGCTGAATAAACAAAAAGAGTAGAATGTAGCTGGATTTCTAATAGTTGTCTAATAAACCTGGCATTATATATCATGAACGTTGGCTCCTTGTATGGCTTTTGTCCTACTTTTTATAGAGGCTTTGGGTGAAAGTGTATGGTAAATGGATAAATGGTTATTTCCTCTGTAATAGTAATGCCCAATCCAACAGTATCATTATTTTTTAATAGGTCAGTCAAACTGATTTATTAGCCTGTAAAGGCTAATAATAAACACCGTATGCTCATCTTATGAAGGCTACTTTCAGCAGGACAACACAGCAGGTCACAAAGCTCAGTCAAATCAAACTGGATTCTTGAACATGGCACTGAGTTCATTACAGTATATTCAAACGGCCAGGTATTTCTGAACAGATTCAACAATAACAACACCTGTTTAAGACTAAGAATGGCATGCTCTTTCTCACGGTTTCTGTTTATTTGCCTTTCTATTTATATTGTCAGACAACAGACACAATTAACTGTATATATTAAATAATTTAATTATATTATTATGGCCCGGTTTCAAAAACAGGGCTTAGCTTAAGCCAGGACTGGGCATTAGTTAAATTAAGATATTTAAGCAATTTTCACAAAAATGCCTTATTAGAAAGTATTACAGGTGTGCCAGGTGTGGTATTTAGTCTGGGACTAGCTTAAGCCTTGTCTGTGAAACTGGGGGTATATGTCATACATGAATCTACCTAGTGTTACGGCCTCAATGTAGGTCTAGGGTAGACCGCAACAGAAATAAAAATGTTTGGTGGTGCAACAGTGTGGTG
>JAUMHP010000057.1:2494212-2513358 GCA_032361065.1 Enteromius trimaculatus
GTTGTTCTGGGGATAGCTGCAGTTTATATGCATGCTCCCCTCTCACATCATCCAATCACAGCAACCCTAATCAGTAGCATCAGGTGGGGAAACACAAAAGAGAGAAAGAGAAGCAGCAACAACAAACGGCTTTGGACGTAACACTAGCATAATGGAAAAACAATAGTGGGAAGGACGTAAGACTGTTGTGGGCATACCCTAACCAAAAAGTATTCAAGTGTGCCATTTATTACACAAAAAAAAAAATAGGAAAGTATGCTTTTAGTCTACTTGTATGTACTTATTAGAAATGGGCTTTATGTACTTATCGGAAATATACTTGAAATGATATTCAAGTATACCTGACATTAAAAATCTAAATACATTTGAGCTATACTTGTGCTCCTAGAGTACATGTTTTCAGTGTTAAACCGTACATATCTTCTGTACAGAATTACTAAAAAACACAAGTGAAGAAGAAACCGAAACCGATGTTTCCATGTGTAATCTAGCACATGAAACAACATTCAAACCGTGTTAAGTTATGGAGTAAAATGTCGACCAATGAAGAGGTAATAAGGACTTTGGGGTGGTGATCTACATTTTGATTATTCTGAATCCAATTTGTAGTCATTTTGTTCAAAATGTTGTTTCTTTATTTTTCAGTTTTGAAACTTACCCACATTCAAGTGTTTTAAATAAAGAATGCATGGTATATATATATATATATATATATTGTTTACATTCAGATAGCCTGTTCATATATATGTGTATATACAAAATGTATACAAATTAATACCTAAATAAGGACATAGTATACTTATGATGTGAAGTATACTTGCAGCATAAAACCACTAAACTAGAGAATATACTTCAAAGTGTATTAAAATAGTAACTTAGTAAACTATAAGTCCACTTTTAGTATTGTTGCAGCACAGGCTAAATACATAACATAACATAAACTAGTTGTCTATTCAAAGTTTACTGCTGTTATACTATATATGTACTAGAAAGGGGATAGATAGAAGGGGGTATACTTACTGATATTTGTATACTTACTAAGTATACTTAAAAATAAACTTGAATTTTACTGTGTTATACTTAATAAAATAAACTTGAAGTGTACTACTTTTTGGTAAGGGTATTTAGTTTTCTTTCATTATAAAGGCGAAGTGAATGCATTAAAAATAAATGTACCATAGATTGAAAACCATTATATATTACACACTGTATATTAGAAAGCCAATTTTAGCTAATTCTATTGTAAATGATTTGAGTCTGTGGACTGCTCTAGTTTTATGTATTTCTATTATTTCATCCGCTCTGTTCATGCAGTGTAATACTGGCACTGGTTTAATTCTGTACTGTGTGTCTGTGTGTGTATTATGAAATGTTATCACGGGTATGTGTGATGCAGCTTTATAAAGTCCTTTGCTGACACTAATCACACATGTGTGTTTTATTGTACTTCTCTCTCAATACACTGGCAGAGATTTCAGAGGCGCTCAGCACCCTGTCACATCCCGAACAACTAAATCACATTCATTTTAATGATAACACCCACCAGTGAAGATTAGGCTCCTGTGGATTGCCGTGCCGAACCATTCTCCGTCAGTGTGTGTGAGAAGAAAGCCAGAGAATGAGAGGTAGGGAGTCTGCGTGTGTAATTCAGTAATCAGAGCTGCAGCCTGCTGCTGTGTCTCTCTGCTTAACCTTGACAAGTCAGTGTGATCCAGCCCGCAATTTGCTTATCTTACTCCACACCGGCTCCATAGAGCTCTCAGCAGGACCCAAGGGCCGTGCCATTAACATCACTTACAAATACATCGCTCTCTCTCACACACACACACACACACACTTTCCTAAAAACACTGTACCTTACACATTCTGCATTCTGTCTTTCACTGCTGTTGCTTCATTGATTTGTCTTTTGAATGAATGCCAATGTGAATTTGGATTTGACTGATTACAAGACGTATACAAATAAAATAAAATGCAACTGAATACTATTTAAAAAGTATGGTCTATGTAGTACAGTATGCATGCATTTTTTGGCATCTATTAGCAAAACATCTCACCTTTTACTGCTGTGTCCAGGTGGTTGGACTCATTCCATGTGTGTCGAAAACACATCTGCTGTCATGTTTTGCCACAAGACAGCAGGTGTGCTTTTCTGTCTTTACAGGAATGTCTAAAGATTGGACAAACACTTATAACATATATAATGTGCTCTTGGCAGATCATCTTCAAAAAGCTTTTTTTTTTTAACAAAAACATTCCAAAGGTGGATGGAAGGCCAAAGCATGGAGAAAAAAGTGTTTTCAGTTGTATACGGATTAGTGTAGATGTAGCTATGACCAGCAAACCAACTTTGGCTGGTTAAGAAGTTTTTTTTTACCAGCAGAGGAGCTAGTGTCAAAAACGTACAAATATTGTACATTTAGACAATACTCAAGGGACACACATGTACCTTCTTCAAGGAGTTAAGTGCATCAGTAAATTAGAGTAGTAGTAAAATGCAGTGTTAATGGAAACATGTTAGCACAAATATCCTTGATGTTTTTAAGTTGCCTAGTGAAAAATAAATATACTTAAATAAATATGAATTGCATTTATTTCATGCTTAGTATACTACAAACAAATGCACTTTTAATAAACTAAACTGGTAGACTCAAAGTCTGCTAAACTAATTTTGTACTTAATGCACTTTAATTGAGTAGAAGTAGTGCTGAAGTCCTAAAGACACTGTATATTTGATTGTGCTAAAGTGGAACTATTGCAAGTAAACTTCAGGTACACTTTAAATATTTAGCATTTATAGGGCAATGTTACACAATCCTGATTGAAAGTGACATAAACATGCATTTTCAACACAGTCTCACGAATTCATACGAATTGGCCACCTCGCTAAACGAATTGCCGTGAGATCAGGTTGGCATTTTAGTACATTGTGCACAAGTAATACTCCAAATAACATTTGTAGGCCTCAAGTTATTTGTCAGTAAATATGTTAATAGACTTTGAACTATACTTAGTGTAAAATAAATTGATTTTAAATAACTAAGGATGTTATTTATTTAATTAATTCCTGTTAGATTTTCGTGTGTTACATAGAGAATTATGTGCTGTGTTTTGTAATATCTTATGGTTCTATTGTGAACACTTTAGGGCTAAAAAAAGTAAAAAGGCATCCCTTTGACGGTACTGCCTCAGTGACAAGCTCTTGTAGCCCTAAATGTCACATTTTTCCACATTTTCTTCTGACAGCGCACATCATTTAGCTAAAAAAATCTTTACTATTGGTATAAGCATTACTATCACTATTGCTCTTACTTACTGTTAGTGACATGAACGTCTATTTATTAAACATGAACATGTAAAATGTCTATTGACCACTTAGCAAATGTATAGCGACACATTAATGATCATGCACACATAACCATCACTCATGTTTTTGTCAAAATGTGAAAATGTAGTTCTGATTAATATCGAATTCAATACATTTAACTTCACTCAACCTAGCATTTCATCATTAATATTCTAAGTGCTAGCTCATCAATACAGCCATCATCATCTCCCATGCCCTCTGTGTGTACGACAACAGGGCCCTGCTCCCAACTTGTAGAGGAGCCCAAACTCAAACCCTCGCTCGACTCACCCCGAACGCAGCATGCTGGAGCTAATCCACGCGAGGACACCACTAATGAGCTCCGGTTGCGAACGCGCTCGCGTGTGTAACATTTAGCTGACGTGCTAGCCACGGATGCGCCAAGTGTGAGGTCCTGTGTGTATGTTTGTGTGTGTTTCGTGTTGTGTTTAGGAGGTGAGAGTGGGGCGTGCCTCTGTCAAAGGGGCCAAAGGTGAGATGATTTAGAGGCTTGGGAGGAAGTTAATTTCTCTTGATCACCGAGTGCAACCTGCAGCCTTAATGGCGGCTGTAATTAATTCTGCTGATGCTAATCACCAGGGCAGGTCCTCACAATTATCAGCCAGCCACAGATGGGGCGCGGCGCAGACATGAAAAATTAGGAAAATGAATCTGTAATGGGGTGGCAGATCTAATCTACATCAGAAAAAACAAAGTTAGGAAGAGCGAAGAGCCGCCGGAGATCAGGCGAAAACCCACCGCACAAGACAAGCCCCTGACAGAGCTGAAAAATGTGAGTGTGTCCAAGGTGTTTGGTAATTGCTGGGCCATTGGATTCCTCCATTGTTTAATTTATCACAGGGAGACGGGAAGGGGGGGCGAGGGGGTGTTTGTGTCCACCGTCGAACGCTGGAGAGTCACTAGAAGGTTAATCAGGTCTTGATGCTGTGCTGTGTGGCCTTCATAATCAACTCCACCTCGGCCGAGCATTGATAAAGCAAAAGATATTGTCGGTTCTGGCACTTACATATGCTTAATATCACACACGTGGTATGTATTCGGTGCAGTCGTGCACATCCATGAGAAAATATAGGAGCATGGCTGGTCGGAGGACAGACCCTCCCGGAGGACATTTCCCCTGACAACGTCAAACAGCATTACGCCAAATACAACTGATTAATTGAAATAGTGGAGGGGCAATTTTTCATGCCGTGGCCTCAGTCGAGCGGCTGGGGCTCATCCTCGCCGCTGTTTGCAGGGCTTTAATTACTCGTCTACCCGTTCTGCTTTCAATAAGAGCAGCCGTAGCGCAGCTCCCTAAGAAATTCACAGGGTTAAAACACACAATCACTCATCATCACCGCTCAGAGATCCGGGAAGCTCTGTGATAGACTCAGCTCTCGGCTAGCAGCGATGCGGTTTAAGTGTATTATGGATGAGGTTTGTAATTACTTGTGCTATATTTTCAACTTCCAATAACCACATGCAATCAAGTAAAGGGGAAGAGGTTATTTCATCATCAAATAAGGCATGCAGCCAGATTGATTTCGTGCACAGATGCAGACAGCTGCGCTGTGGAGTAATCATATATACTGTCTCGCAAAGAAACCGGTGAAGGCTTTGAAAGAACCTTTGGATCGACTCACTTGTTGTTTTCAGGCCACTTTTACACAAGAGCATTTGAGATGGACTTCGGCCTGCTTTTCATCACAGATTGGTGTATTTGGTTGGTGTGAAAGCATTTTCTGAACTTAACTAAGTTTAAAAGGTCTTTGGGGGCAAATAAGTTTGCCCCATGGGTTAAAGGGGACATCAGTTGCTCATTTTCCACAAGTTGGTATGATTCTTTAGAGTCTTCATGAAAAGACTATAACATACTTTGGTTAAAATTTCTCAGTGGTAGTGTAAAACAACACCTGGTCAAAAACTATTTCGGTGGATGTTCCTTTAAATGCTAATGAGCTCTGCTCACCCCGCCCCTCTCTCTCCGTGGGGTGATGGGCCATTCTCTAAAAGACAGTAAACTTTAGCCTCATCTATGGCAGAACTTGCTAACTAGCACATTATTAGGAAAGGCAGTTTGCAAAGATTCATAAAAAAACCCCTTATACTCCCTTCTTCTGTAGTGAGAAATCTGAGTGCCAGTGAACTAAAGCGAAAGTGATGAAAACAAGTAAGTAAATGAAGGCCGCTTGTTGGTTGATGTCGGCTTTGTGTATCCCATCCTTTGCACCTGCTGCAACATTGAAACAATGGCAGATTGTCTACAGCGCACTCAGGGCAGGGGTGCTAAAACAGCCGTTTCTCTCAATTATCATGGGAGTGGCCTGGGCAAAGTAAAATTTGGTCATTGATCACATTGATCACCATGTTGTTTCAAACCTGTATAAGCTTCACTTGTCTTCACATTACAATTAAAGATATTTTAGATGAAAACCAGGAGGCTTGTGACTGTCCCATTGACTGCCAAACAATTACCACTTTACGCAGAAGGATATAAAAGATATGAAGTGGTTTAACCTGAATGTTATGAAGCTACGAGAATGCTTTTTGTAAGGAAAGCCAAAAATAATGACCTTATTCAACAATTTGGCACCGTAACATCACTGTAGTGCCATTTTGGAGAGTATGCTATGCACACAGCTAACGTACACACTTCTATGTTAGACGTCATGAAAAGATACGTTGTTTGTACAAATCGAAGCATAAATGCACGTTCAAGACGCATTTTGTTGTATCTACAAGTCAACTACGTACGCTATGTGTGTTCACAGGATGCTATCTGAAATGGCACTGCTGTAATGTTATGTGCTGAATTGTTGAATAAAGTCATTATTTTTGTTTTCTTTCCATACAAAAAGTATTCTCGTAGCTTCATAACATTACAGTTGTTTGGCAGCCAATGGTACAGACACAAGCCTCCAGGTTTTCCTCCTAAATATCTTCAGTTGTGCTCCGAAGACGAACAAAGCTTTTATGGGTTTGAAACAAACAAACCTTGTGAAGACTTAAGGCCAGTTTTCTGTGACTTCAGAGTGAGTAGTCATATGGGATACCTGGTGATTAGAGTGCACATTTCTTTCGATTTTCATTTGAGGGCAAAAAAGGAGTTATAAACGGCTGAATGATGATATACTGTTTCTGAAATTTCTGACACCCTCTGACACAATTCGCTTGATAAGAACATGACTCCAACAGCAGCATGGTGTAATATTTATTTGCTTGCTACCTTTCCTTTTATTCTTTTCATATTTTCTTTTCATATATCTTGCATATGATGTTTCTCATTCATCACTTCTCATCTCTAGGAATTAATTGCTTTCGCTGAACTTTTAAAGTCTGTCCGAGAGCGATTGTCCAGGTGCGGATATCTGGCAGATCAGCTATATATATATATATACTGTATATATATATAGTGACTGGAGATGTTGCTCCCTTGCCTGACCTCTTTTGAATGACAAACAAACCTGGAAAAAATATCCTGTGTCAAAGAAGGTGGAGCAGCTCAAAGGTGTTTAGGAGCCAAAACGAACTCCCCAAAAAGTTTGCTTTGGTCAGCTGATTCAAACTGCCAAAACAAACTAAAAACGAACTTTGTTTTTGTCTGATTTTGTTTGAAATGATGTAATTTCAGTTTACTCTTTGATTTTGTTTGAAGTACTGTATATCGGGGCCTTAATTCTGGGTGTCCTGTGTCAGCCTAGCAACTGCCATTAAGATGAATGGGAATGCCAATGAAAATCTCTTCTTGGCCTGAAGTATGGTTTATGCTAACGCCAGTGGTTTGCAATTATTATAAAAATGTGATAATTCTGGCTCTAAGAGGCTTTTACATTGGCAATTTAGTTTGAACCAGACGGTTTTGCATTAAAAATCTGTCATTTGATTACATGTGGGCAGCTCCGTACCGAAACAATCAGGAGGTGATTTGAGTTAGCAATTAATCTGACACAACTCCCATCAATGTGAAAGAACTGTCCAAACGTGCTCAGAAAGTGAGGTAAAATGTCAATGTTATGTATATTTATGTTTGTGATGCAATAAGATGAATCCTGATGACAGAATTGAATTGAAATGCTTAGAATATAATCAGATAAAAATGTGTTCAAATAAAAATGTTCAAATAAAATGTGCCTAAAACTAGCCTGATGCAACAAGAGTCAGCAGGATGTAGTTAAGTACTCTCAGAAGAGATGAGTTTTCAGCTGTTTCCTGAATATTGTGAGGGATTCGGCTGTTTGGATAGAATTAAGAAGCTCATTCCAGCAAGGAACAGTGAGTGAGAATGTTCTGGTTTTGCGCTCTCGGTGATGGTACCATAAGGGTTGCTCACTCAGCAACCGCAGGCTCCTGGAAGAGACGTAGACTCATAAGAGACCTCAGACGCATCAGTGTCTTGATACACTTGATGCGCGCTCTCTTGGGCTCGTTGAAGATCTGCTGCGCTGCTGCACTCTGGGTCATTTGTAGTGGTTCGACTGCACAGAATTTGTAATGGTTTTACTGGTTATATTGGTAATTAGTTTTATTTTTAATGTAGTTTTAACAGAAAATGTGTTGGTGCCTATTGGACTGGCATATGGTTGCCTTTTGCTGGTGATTTGTTATAACCACAAAATCCTAATGGAATATGCCTCAAAATACATTTTTGAATGGTTTTAATTCTTAAAAATGAATGGTTTATATTGTTTGTAAAAATATTTGTAGTGGAAACCATTGATTTTTCAGCAGGGCTAGTAATGACAAGGAGAGTAGCTTTGCAGCCTGCTCAGTAAGGAAGAACCTTAACGTCCTCATGTTGCTGCAAGATGTTGTCATTATAATAAAGGTCATCAATGATTACCCCGGGATTTCTGGCTGAACTCAATGGGATTATTGTTTATGAAGCTAGATGGGTGGTGAAATTCCGCTGTACTCTCAGAGTGGCTGGGAAGCAGTCCTGTCTTCACCGTTAAGCAAATGATCGCGCCACATGGTGATAGTTACAAAAACTAATAAACACTCTGTGCTGAATAATTAAAGATTGGCGAAGTGACTGTGCTTTGTGTACTAATAAAGATTTGATGAGTTGAATAATCAGCGGTCGCTTGGCCAGATGCCCACTTGGGGAACAGTGTCAATCAATGACTCTACCTTGATTACTCTGCTTAAGACTAAGGTTTTCCAGTAGTCATCAGAGGTCAATGGCTCACAGCCCGCTAACGACACTCAGGGGAGCCTGGCCGCACTATGGATGAGAATCAACGCACTGTAACAAATGGGCCAAGCATGAACTTTCATTGTTCTCATTGCCCTGGCAACACAGTCACATGACCTCAGACCAGGTGTTCCAACATTAAGGATTTTACAGCGTAGAGATCCACCACACAGTGAGATATCCATTGCCTCTGTACTATTTCATTAAAAGCAAAATATCGTCTGTTATTTTTAGTTCTGATTACATGTAATCTAGATACATTTTGTAATGCTCAGATTACAGTTACTTTTGATTACATGCTATTCACACAATGGCAGTACATCATTAATAATGTATTGATTTCCTAAATCTTTTTTCTTTTAAATTCTGTCCGTTTAGCTTTGACTATATGTACTATATTGAATTGAAATGATAATGTAATTTAAGTAAAACCATGCACTCGGTATCTGTTACCTCTCAATTTATTATTAGCCTTTTATCAGCTCTCAGACCCAGTACACTTCTTGCATTCTCAGTTTGGGAAACCTGCTTGAAGCTGATATGTATATGTATATATATATGTATATATATATATATACACACACACACAAGTAAGATTACATTACTAACTACAGTTTTCTTCATGTAATTCCTAACCAGTAAACATTAACATTTTAAACATTATGTGTAATGCACTTTTTTATTGTAATAAATGTATTTTATTGTGCTGCTTACAATTTTTTTATGAAATAATAACTGTATTACTTTTATGAGTAGATAAATAGAAAGCTGTTAGCATCTGAATCCATCACTGTACTTTTGAACCATCACAGCAATATTTGTTGTTTGTTAGAATTTAGTATACTATATAATTTAAAAACAAACTATCTATATAATATACTTTATTTTCACCTCAAAATATTAACAGGCTTATGAACTCTCCAAATGTCTCATTTAGTATAACTTCCACCTCATGGACATCATTAGATTTACACATTCATAATCTCAGGAGATTATATGCTAATGTCTTTTACTGTTTTCTGAAGGAAATTGCCCGGCGGTCATTAGTCTGACGGTGGGGCTATAAAATGTTTCTTTGCCATTGATCGTTTTTCGTCTTCTCCCGACTGTCCATATTTGCATTTTTATTGAAATAAGAGAGCAGTGGAGCGAGTGAGGGAGTCAGCGAAGACCCGTGTGAAGAGGAGAAACCTGCTACTGTACGTTTAGTGGGAGTTAATTGAATGTATTCAGATGTGATGGATAGAATAGCTCGGCTCTCTCTCGGTACATTCATTGTGACACTTCAGAATCTATCTCTATCGGGTCTGTCTGTCCTTACGTCCTCCCACTCCCTTTAAATTAAAACCGCCCTGGCCTTTGTGAAGAGACACTGAAGAGGAATCAGGGAGCACATTTATAACTCCCGATCATTACCCCATTGAAACAGGGTCTCTGTACCTTATCGCCCTCTGGGATTAATCTGAGCTGTGTTCGCGGCTCCGGCGAGAGGGACCTTGTACTGTCCTGATCTGAACTGACCTCTTTCTCTTAGCTGCGGATCTGAGGCACGCTTTTTGTGCTTGAATCACAAGCACACGTGGTTCTCATGGGTATTTTAAATCCTAAAATATTGCTGCCATATTTTTTTACAACCACAGCTTCTGTAAATTTTGAGAAAGTTTGAAGTGCACTTAATTCTCTGGTTCCATTCAGATACATTTGAATGTTTTCAGGCCTACTACAAAAGCAATAATCAGTGAGGAGCCTATATGTATTGTTATGTAACTGATCTAATTACACATAATAGTATGTATGTACTGGTAATAAAGCACAAACCTTCAGCGGCAGCCATTCAGAGTTTGCACAGGGTCATCTCATTTGCCATGATGAAAGGAGCATGGATAGTATACGTATACGTAATGCTTGGTTAAGCCACGTTGACTTGCCAAACTGCTTGCACAGTAGTGCTAAAACAGTAATAGTTAGCTAAACAACTGTTGTTTATAGTGCATTTGATTGTTGTTGCAGCTCGCATTGGGTTAGCAAATAACATGACAGTATGATGCAGTGTTTGTGCACAGAGCTAGAAAAAAGTAGTTTGTTAAAGCTATTTTTAAACCAGCTGCTGTCACACTGCTAAATAAGTAAAGTTAGTAGCTTCAACTTTGAGTACCTGCTTATAGTCACAGATAATTTGTCCAGCAACCACTGAAGTGTACATTTTAAAAAGACAAATAAAAAGTCAAATATATATACCAAATATATATAAAGAGATAGTTTGTGATAGTCAGTATGTAGTGTGTTGTGGACTCACCAAAATAAAGTGTTAGAAGATATTACGCAGACAGTCTACTAATACTCTAATGACTGCTAGTTGACATGCAGTTACAAAGTTACATAATCTTACCCTTTTTTTGTCTTTAAAAATATGAAAGAAGTATTAAATCAAAACATAAGGTTTACACCCAATTCTTAATATAACGAGATTCAGTTTATTCACCCTGATCTCACGGCAATTCGTTCGTATTTTACGAGGTGGCTAATTCGTACGAATTTGTACGACCTCACTCGTATGGATTCATACGATTTATTCTAAATCGTACGTATTTTACGAGATGGCAATTCGTATGAATTTGTACGAATGACCTAAACATAACACCGCCCCTAAACCCTACCCATCACACGGTTTTAGACAAATCGTACGAAATCGTACAAATGAAGTCGTACGAATTAGTACGAATTGGCACAAATTTGCAACCTCGTACAAATACGTACGAATTGCTCGTGAGACTGTGTTGGTTTATTAGATCATCATATATTCAGCTAAATCTGGCTAAAGTGAGGAGTTTATTGTGGCACACTGCTGAGTATCCCATAGTGGGAGCATAATGCTTCAGCATCGTAGTGTGAAGCGTCTCAGAGAGTCTTGTAAGAATAATTGGATTTGTTACTTCATTACTGTAATAAATGAGTGTTACCGAGTCTCCTTCCTTTATTGATAACCTGATCTCCACAAAGAGACTCCCGAGAAACAAACTGCACCTCTCAAATATCACAGAGAAACTAACTAGAAGTGGAGACGGAGCGAATGCTGCTGCCTTTACAACTCTTTATTTCCAGGAACAACAATACTGAAACATCACTCGAATCTCCTGTCCTTAGTACATTTGAGGAGCATTAGTTTTCCCCTTTCCTCTTTGGGCCTGAAGGTAAAGCGAGTCATGTTGTCTATTAAGGGTTGGGTTCTTAAACTTAAACTTTTAGCCTCTCTTCACTTCCTACGAATACCCGCTCTCCTGCAGATGAGTTATGCAAGAAAAGGCCAACGTGATTGGCCCTGATCTAAAAGTGTTACTAATTAAAAATCAATCTGAAGGCCATTAGCAGGCATAGGCATGTGCCAAGGTTGTATTTTCCAGTACGTGTGCTGTAATGAGTTCAGAGTGACGTCAGGCAACGAAAGAGCGAATAGATCCCGGATAATCACTCTAACTCAACTTTACAGCTGGTAGTTTGTGTAAACCTGCTGAATTTGTAGTCTGCCTCAATTGATCCACTTACCCTGAACTGGATAGAGCAACGAAATGAATGTGACTTTTCATTGGGTGCGAGGGGGTCCATAGATAACTATTAGAGGCATATTTGGGGCTCCATAGATAACTATTAGAGGCCTATTTGTTGGCCTGGATGTGCGGGCAACTGAGGGGCCACAGGAGCAGGAAGGCATTAGTCTGCTTTAAGCTGAGTGTTGCTGGATACGGAGGTGATAAATGTTGGTGAACTCTCAGCTGCGCCGGGGGAATAGCTGCATGCAAGACACACACTCTGGAACTTATTAAACTCACACAGGCATATTTCACACCGGATCCGGAAAAATCAGCCCAATTACAGAGGTGTTACCGGAGCCCACAGCCACCCCGCTCTGCAGGGGAGCTCGTAGCGCCGCTCTCTTTTAACAGACTACATCTGACAGAGGAACAGAGTGCGTGTTTATGACAGAGAGGGGCTGCTGATTCATTGTAATATTCAGAAATGAGGTCAAAATCTAAATCAGCATCCCTTGATTCCTTCTTGGGAGGGAGTAAACGTAAAGACATTTATTTTGATCATATTTTTGATACAGTGATATAAATGTAATTTGCTCATATTAATCTGTCATAAACCAGCTAAATGAGATGTATTTTTTGGCAAGCATTGTTGTAATCCTTCATCAACAGTACATGATGCATGCAAAGTCATTTATAAATTGTTGTGTTAAATAGCAATTAGCTTCCATGATTCTTTGAAGTCGGGGCTTAATTAATTTTGCCACTGCTAATTATGACATGTTGGTGGTATTTACATGCGCTTATTTCATAGATACAATAACTGCAACATGACATTTTCTCAGACAGTGCAATCCCTCAGTTCAATCCCTTGTGAAGATATGCGCTCAACTGTACTTGCATGCAATATTAATGAAATAAAAGGCAACTTAAGTGCACTTAAAAAGAGCACACTATCATAGCTGTGTTTCTGAAATGTTTGTTATACTCTCAAAGTGCATTTTAAATAATTATGTTTAATCTGCTGGCCTGTTTTAACTTGACTTTGACTTGTTTTTAGCTAATTTTAACTGTTGTTTGATATTATATGTCTCAAGTTAATATGTGATCCCGGAGCACAAAACCAGTCCTAAGTCTCTGGGGTACATTTGTAGCAATAGCCAAAAATACCTTGTACATATGTTTCAAAATTATTGATTTTTCTTTTATGCCAAAAATCAGTAGAACATTAAGTAAAGATCATGTACATTTTCTACCGTAAATAATTCAAAACCTAATTTTTGATTAGTAATATGCATTGCTTAGAATTTCATTTGGACAGCTTTAAAGACGATTTTTTAGTAACAAACCATACATTAATGGAAAGATTATTTATTCAGCTTTCAAATCAGAATTTTATAACTGGTTTTGAGGTCCATGGCCAGATGTAGTTTAAATAAATTAAATTGCAACTTTATCATTACAAATGTATATATATTTAAATAATGACATAAAAGTTTTAATCAAATTGACATTAAGTAGATATTTTCTTTACCATAAATGCTTGTCAGTGCGTTCAACAGTACACTTAAAAATAAAAGTGCTTATGAAATGTTATTTTATAGGTGTTTGTGTGAGTTGCTGCCCATGGGGAGTCTTTCAATGAAGGCTTCTTAGAAGACAGCTGTCTACATGGCAGCGTTTGGACCAGAGCCAGTGTGTGTTCACGTGTGAGTAGTGTGTGCTTGTGCGTGTTCATGTACGACAGAGGGAGTGCTGGGAGTAAGAGAGAAAGATCAGTCTCGCTGGATCAGGTGTGATGCTGTATCTCAAGGAGAGCTCAATGACAGGGCTGTCGATGTATTCCCCATCTGAGAGTATTTTTAGAGCTGCCATCATGGCCCTCATGCATATTTCAATAGATCCTTTTGTATATTAGGAGCGAGCGCACACAGACGAGACTGAGAGCGGCACAACATGACTGTAAGAAATATGGGCTTGATTCTCCTATCTGACAGAGCCCTCAGCCGCTCGGCAGATACGTCCACTTTGACTTTCAATAGATAGTGGAAGAACTTCATTGATTGCATTAGAAGACAAAAACAAAGGGATGACATTGACCCCGGCGGCACAGGGGCCAGTGTCTCCATCACGCTCCAATTTGCACAGACCGGTCTCAACCTGAATTAATTAATGCACACACACACTTTGTCTACCTCTCTCTTTGTCTTCTGCTTCTTTCAGGGTTTCTTGGATGAAGTTCAGGTTTAGGTGTTAAATACTGGTGCGGTGTCCAGCGAGAGGACGTAATGAATTCTGATAGGAGTCGTGGGTGGCCAGTTCTGCAGATATATATCACCACTCAGCCGTACATTATCTCATATAATGCTTCAATTTCCCCCATCTGATTAAATCAAAGTTTATGAAGCTGTCACTGCGCCACTGATGATGGAGCCATAATTTAGCAGTAATGCTTGTATTTGATGGCATCAGCGCTCACACTGCCTGTCGCGGATGATTTGGGCTCCACATCTGAGTGTGCCAGTGCTGTATCCTGTATCAGTATTTCTGCACTTTTCTTCATTATGTTATTAAAGGGAAGACCCCATTATGTTTTTATCGGGAAGACCCCTTTGCGTCGCATTTTGACGACCAGGGTACCCCTTTTTTGTCACTTTTCGACGCGAAGGGTTGTTTTACATACAAAACCCTTAGCATCAATATGCCGATAATTTTTATTATTTTGTCGGCATAATTAAAAGATATATTGGGTAAAACAATTATTTGCATTATTGCATGATTTTTCCAAATTAACAGTCAAAACTGTTTTTTGTAAATTATATTATTTACATATTTATGAGCATGTAACCCAAACCCTGCCCCTAAACCTACAATCTGTCAATAAAACACACGATATATCAGGCAGCTACAACCACCGTGATGCAAAACGATCGATTTGAGTGAGGAATAGAAGAGGTGAGGACCCTTCGCGTCAAAAAGTGACCAAAAGTGGGTACCGATCGTCAAAATGCGACGCAAAGGGGTCGTTCCGAAGCATCAAAATGTGACGACTTGGGAGTGAGAATGTGTTGGATTAGACCAGCTAGCGTCGCACTATAACATGACTAAAGAGTTTCGATATTTTTGAATTTATTTAAACCTATTTAATACTTGACTCTTCTGTAGTCGCGTCGTGTACAAAGACTGGCAGAAAATGCAAAGTTGTGATTTTCTAGGCTGATATGAGGAATTATTCTCTATTCCGGCGTAATAATCAAGGAATTTTGCTGCCGTACCATGAGTGAAGCAGGCACAATGATATTACGCCGGAATGAGAGTATAGTTCCTAGTCATATCAAGTCATATCTAAGCTATGCTAATTTTGGGACCACCAGACCCGGCAATCGGCTGAATGGATTCGAAAACGGTAAAACACATCTGTATTACTCTAGGGGTGTTGGAAAATGAGCCTATTTCCAAAAACAGTGGAGTGTTTCTTTAACTTCAATTAACTGTATTATTTATTAATATTTGACTCAATATAGACATTAAGTCATCTTTATTTAATTTCATAATTCTGTTGTCTAGTATTTAATCTAGTTAAAGTGAACTGATAAGATCTATGCTAAATTAAAATATAATTCCATTATTGTTTCCCTCCAATATAATTTTCAAAATATAAACACAACTAATAGCAAAAAAAAAAAAAAAAAAAAAAAAAAAAAACTACTGTAATAGTATCCCAATGATATTCCAGCTCACCTCTGTTGTTATCAAGTGCTCTTATAAATCAGCAGGATTCGGTTGATCTTTAGATTGACATACACACACTTTAAAGGTAGACATCTGTAGTCCTTTATCATTTCTGAATGCAGGAACTGAGCTTTATTCTGTTGTGACATTAATTCTGAAACACAGGTAACCTGTCTAAATTTCCACCTTGGCTGCGTGAGGATCTCGACTCCATTGGAAATCTATCAGGATCATGGATTGGCCTAAAACTTTCAAGGTGCTTTAATGAGGAGGTGGGGGTGTCGCCATGGCGATGTAGAGGGGCTTCCTATTTCCATTATTGACTGTTGCAGACACTGTGTGTGTGTCCTGTGTGTGTGTGTGTGTGTAAATTGGCTCCAGAGGGGATTGTAGGCTGTTGAGACCCTCAGCAGTAAACCGCTGGAACATTTCCTCCTCTTTGGCGCCAGCCTTTCTCTCTCTCTCTCTCCGTTCTCTCTTACTTTGTTGTCCTAATCAATAGCTAATTCTGTCTGGCTTCTCTGTGGCAATGCTAATGTGAACTTAAAGGTTGAGTAGCTTACGGACGACTTTCACAAAACACAGTCTTTGCACCGTACAGCACATGCAAGTATTTGCACAGTGGGAAATTCACAAAGAAATCATCTAGCTTCATATTCGTTACAGTCCTGTCTCTCTCTCCGTCTCTCTCTGGAAAGACAGACAATGGTTGGTGACCTCACTTAATTAGATAGATGTTACCATGGCAACTCTCCAGCCCGGTTCCAGGAGGGAGTTATAATGATCGGTGCAGGGATGGGTTTTGGAAGGCAGCTCAAGACCATGTGTATGTTCTAGTGTACTTGCATTTGACATATTCTAGGATGCATTAAAAGGCAATTTTACGGTGTTTGAGAGAGCTCAGAAACTGAGAGAAACACACATAAATAGGAAAACCATCAGCAAATTAAGTTTGACAACACCTATGCTGCAAATACTCAATGCACAACCAAATACAGAAATGAGCTGCACATACTCTCTGTATTTGGTTGTGTTGTGAATATTTGCAGGGTGCGTCTGTGTTTTGTTGTATTATGAGTTTGTACAGTTATGTGTTTTTACATGTTTTTTGTATTTGCCGAATATTTGCAGTGCATTTCTGTATTGGGTTACACTGAGAGTATGTGTAGTGTGTTTCTGTATTTGGTTGGATTGTGAGTATTTGCAGCATGTTTTGTCAAACTGATGAAGATTTGTTTGTTTTACTGTAAGCATGTGTTTTCTTCAGTTGTAGTGAACATGCACAAAGAAGAGTGACAAGCACACTCTGTGCAATTCTGTAAGCTACAATACCATATTGCACCGGCAAATATAACAAAGGGTTTGAGGTCTTGATCTGTTTTTTTTTTTGTTTTTTTTGAATAGATGGCAAATTTTGGTCCCACTTTATATTAAGTGTCCCTAACACCTGTGTACTTCCATAGTAACTAGATGTGTTTGTAGTATGTAACCACAGTGTAAGTACACACCGGTACATAGTATCTACAGCTGTAATATCACTGTAACACCCCTCAGAATGGTGTGTGGAAGAACAAATGTGTAACAGGACACTGGTAACAATACTTTTTTCACTTCACTAAGTAGTCATGTAACAGGAAGTACATAGCTACATTAAGTAACAGCAGTATAAGAGTAACTGGAACAGGGGGTGATCAGGGGGTGTAGTTGGGTGGATTTAGGGATATGTAAAGTGGGTGGAGTAGGTGGTGCACCTCTGTAACACCAGTGTATATACATGGTAACTCCTCAGGAACTGCACACTTAATATAAAGTGTTACATTCTGGACACCAACCACAGTTTATATGTAAAGCCTAATTTCCTGCCCGCTGCTGTGTGACATCAGAGTAACTACATGATAAATCCAGAGCAATTGTCTAATTAATATCAACTTTATTTACCAAAAAGTGCTGTTAGTCCTGTTAGATCTCTATACCCACACCAGGACACATAATATCCTAGATTGGACAAGAATCTCTCTAAATCAATATTCTTTATTGTTCCAGTTACTGCCATGGTGACAGCGCTTTAATTTAAGACATTAGCATATTAAGAGGTGTTTCAGATGAATAATTACACTTCAAGATATATGTTTCAAGGCTCTAATGTCCAATCACAGAATAAAATAAAAACATAGAACTTGCAATTAGTTTAATTGGACTGCAGCATTACTAAAGACTAAAACAAAGAGAGCAACAGAGATATTTATGATGTCACAATTAAATTACTTCACTTATAAAGATGTCATGTTTGCCGCCTGAGGCCTGTGAAGCTCTCTCTAGCTGGAATCATATATTACTACAGATTCAGATGGTATCGTCTTAAATACACAGCTATCTACAGTTTTCTTTCCCCTCGCAGGCCCTCCCTTTAGGATAATGCCAGCAGAAAACTTTCTTAAGGTATATCTGAACTCCTTAGTTCATACTTTGGTTTCAGACTTGGATTTGGTGATAACTGAGTCTCTTGGCATCAGGTGAGTCCAGGCTGTACAATAGAACCAGTGCACTGCAAAGAAAAGCCTTGTCTCGACTTTCATCTGGTAATGCGATTCAAATGTCTTTCCCTGCTGTTTAGTTGAATGGTGACAAGGTAGGTCAAACTCATATTCGGATATGCACATATTCAGACACATGCAAGACCAATCACAGAGGGGAATTAGTTTGTCCTTGAGTGAGCTAGACAAACAATATGCAAAACAAAATTCAATCCTATGAAAAAGTAATTTTAAGTGACCTCAGAGATGTGTCATTGTAATGGATTGTTCTATGCTGATTGGCTCTTGATATTGTCACATTCCTACAAATGGAAACGTAAAAATGCAAATCATTCCCAGTCATTGATATGCATTGCGTTCAAGCCCAACAATCTGAGAATAAAATATGATTCATCTGATTGTTTTAATGTTATGCACCACTTTTCGTGATGCCACAGACGTCTGCAGCATGGCTTCATTACATTAGGAGATATTTTCAATTCTTCATCTACTGATGCTATTATGGGGGGCATTACAACTTTTATGATTAAAAACAACAAATCCAGTAACCTGACTCCTCTTTTAAAGGCTTTGACTGTGTAATGAATCAAAAGCCAGTCAAATTCATCACACATGGAAAGACATTATTATGTCTAAAGAGAAAAGGATTTTAATAAACTGATATAACAACGGTTTTGCATCTACAATAAGCTCTATTTACACTGACGTTCTCAACATGACACAAAAAACAGAGGGAATCTATCTATCTATCTATCTATCTATCTATCTATCTATCTATCTATCTATCTATCTATCTATCTATCTATCTAT
>JAUMHP010000057.1:2514317-2530190 GCA_032361065.1 Enteromius trimaculatus
CTATCTATCTATCTATCTATCTATCTATCTATCTATCTATCTATCTATCTATCTATCTATCTATCTATCTATCGTATTTCAGCAACTGTTAGTTGTTATAAGTGTCACACAAGGCTGTGTACTTCTTCATCGCTCGAGTGTGTGTATGCTTGTGCTGGCTGTCTGGCACTGATGTATGACTGTGTGTGAGTCTCGTCAGGGCAGGATCAGGTTATGTCAGAGTTGGTGCGGTGCGTTTACTCTCTGAGATGCTGGGCGCCCCTTGCATTTACTCCTGCTGCCAATCAAGAGTTATCTGAGCCTGCATCCATTCTGAATGGAGGAAGGTCAACCGGTCTGATTGTGTTAGCAAAGACAAACTCAGCTTCAGACTTCTAGTGGCTGCAGAGACCATAAACTGGGTTAGGTTAGACATGCACATACAATCTCATAAAAGGAAAAGGAAGGGACCAATAATCAACCTCTTTGTCTGACCCTGAAGAACACAGCATGGACCGGGCCGCTGGAAGTCAATGAGACTTGTGAAAACACAAATGTGTTACAGGTGCAATACATCAGCTATATATCGGAGAGAATTACATAAGCCAGATGTCTGAGACTAAACCTCAGATTTCAGTAAAGACATTCATGCAACTGCAAACATTCAGTAAAATAATAAACTGTGGGAATATAGTTTATATATTCCTGGATATCAGCGTAATATGATCAAATGTTGTCAATATTTTCTATCGTTGACTTTACCATATTTTCTTTTTGTGATAAAGAGTCAGTTTTGAATGTGTTTTTGGCTGAAGTTTTTTGTTTCCTGTTTTATTCAACAACATCATTAATTGTCAAGAAGCAGACGGGAGGCAGAAGGTAAGTACAATCAATAATAGTCTGTTATTTATGCAGCAGAGTAACAGGGGAGGACGGAGATGCAACAATGGTAAGTAAGTTAGCAGTGGATTGATTATATAGATGTCAGACAGTTCAGTAATCTTGAATGTGGTTGTTACAGGATCGTAGGAGATCTCAGGAACGATGGAGACGAGGAGACACAAACACACACCACAAATCCACGGATGCTGGAGATACACAGAAGTAGCCTGGGAGAGACAGAGACTGCAGCGTACACGGAGAAAGGCACAGGGTAAGTATACAGGTAAGTCTTAGAAGATAGAGTTCTTGCCAAGATAGAGACCACTTCGTAAGAACGAGCTCGGACGCTGAGTGCAGTGTGCTTTGTGGTTTTACGTGGTTCTTGATCGTGATGGGTGACAGGTGGCAGTGATTAATACTCAGGGGAGCGTGAGCGTTGTGATTGGGTGATCGCAAAGGCTGGCGTGTCTGTGACAGTAAAACACCCTTGTGATTTTTTTTTTAAGTGTCCCTATTATGGGTAATGAAGGGTTCATATTTTGGTTTTGGGAGTCTCCAACAAAAGGGTTGACATCCATGCAACGTCAAAAAAACACTGTCATTGTCTTATAATAATGGGATTCATTTTAATGAATCAGAGTCGACTCTTTCTTTTGAGAGACAATAACTGTTTACATGGTGCATACTTAAATACTTGTCTCTGAAAAAAGGCAGTCAAAATGGGGCTACAGATGTTGGGAACATCAAACATCATCACACCGAGGAGGCAAACTTATCTACAGTACTAGTCTGCTTTGCAAACTATTCTTACTCAGACTTATAAAAAAAATATTTAAAATAAAGACCAGAAGAGTTTTGGTGAGGCTGCAACTGTGGTGTAGTTTGTTTATTGATTTAAACTTCTTCAAAATTCATAAAAGCTGTGTTCATTTGTGAAGAATATCATAAGAACCATCATAAAGAACTTTTGTTGGCCAGAGATCTTATCTTCTACAACAATACAAAAGCCAGCAAAAAAATACACTATACTAATATACACTGCAACGCATCTGAAATGCTCTATGGAGAGAAAAAGGGAGAAGTTATTGGTTTCTTTGTCCCAAAACGTACTTTATGCAAGCACACAGATGTAATTCCATCGCATTGGCCCACATTGGAAGTAGAATTGATAAAAAAGCCAATGAGATTAGATCTTTGTGGATTGAGAAATTGCATTCAGTTTTGTCTGCAAACACCTCAGAGGGACGGTTATATGCATTCACAAGCTTGTTTGAAGCAAGTATGGGTGCGTATACAGTTCAGCACACAAGTTCTCTAATTATTTTCTCTCATTATGCATTAAGGTCTCTGACACAAAGTTTCAGTGAAGGGATAGATGATGACATTCACTGTATTATCAAATCCTCTAGACTAAGACTGAACAATGCCATCTTTCTCCTGTTCTCATATGTGAGAGAGACTGATGCCTCAGCGGGACCCAGCTTGTCTCGGCCGTGTGTATGTTGTGCCACTGCAGCAGGAAGCAGAGCTGCTCTAGATGCCTGCATTGTCATGTGACACATCCCATAGAAGCAGCGCTGTGTTGTGAGGCCTGTTATTTTTACCCAGCGTGCACCTGGACGGGCCCCCAGACCTGCTCTAGCCTGCCTTTCCTCTATTGCACGGCACCCTCAGGTGTTTCTTTAAAGCCTGTCATCTTCATCCTCTCTGCCTCTCATTGCCTTTCCCTCGACGCACAATCGCAGCAGCTGCAGACACCTTTAATTGGTGAGTTTGGGGGAGTTCGGAGCGTCTGATGGCTGTGTATTATCTCTCTTTCTTCTACTATCGGCCCCTAAAAAATCATTTGTAAACTCCCGGGTGTAATTACTGAGAGCCATGATTAATTATCCCATAAAATTAGCCTTGGTCTCGCTTTCATTTTTACTGCGTGGAATATTAATTAATGTTAACTCTCTCTCTGCCCCCTCCTATCGTACCCCTCTCTCTTTTCTTAAGCACATCTTTTGAATATTCAACGTCGGAGTGAAAAATAGCCAGGGGCTAAAGCATTGCATTAGTGTGTCAGGGCTCTCAAATCACCAAAAATACAGATCAGGAATTAAAAGATGAGCTCTGGGTCATAAATAACCTCTCGGAGGTCAGCGGCAAAAGTAAGCAGCCACTTATGTAAATATCCTCTCCTCTGGAAGCCGAAAGGCGTCGGGAAATATGCTAAAGAGAGACTGGGCTTCTGTTGACACGTCGAATGCGCATCTTGCATGAATACACCTGTTTATTTAACCCCTCCGATAAACGGCAAGTTGAATGAATCTCATAAATGCATATTCTGCATAGTGTCATCGCGTAATGTGCACAGCGCAATGTCACCTTGAATGAGGGATCTTCTCAAAAGAATACGTTTGTGTAATAATATGGTAATTCACACTTAGCTCTGAATCTGATCAGTCTTTAATCTTACTGTAAGCATGCAGCAGAACACACTCACTGAAACAGTTCCACTGTTTTCAACACTAACGCAAGAAAATAAAAAAAATAACAAAATGTAGGTAACTGTTTTTACAGCCAGTGTGATAGTGCTGTTAAGAGTACACTCTGAAAAATAAAGGTGCTGTACATTGTTCCTCAGAGCTAATCCATAGAAGATCCGTTCAGTCAAATGTTCTTTAAAGAACCATAATCCTTTGTGCTTTTTTATAATCTGAAGAACCTTCTTTTGCCACGAAGAACCTTGTGTGAAACAATTAAAGGTTCTTTATGGAACCATTTAGACAAAAAAGGTTCTTCTATGGCATCGCAAAGCACACGTTTTTTAAGAGTGTATATAAAATAAGCTTTTGTGTTTTATGCTTTAACGCTACATGTATGTTACTTATAACACAGCAATTACTTAAAACACCCCAATCAATGTAATTCATCCTTGCTGAATAAAAATATTGATTTATAAAATAAAAAATAAAAAAGGTTACTAACCCCAAACCAATTTGTTTGCAATTAAAAATGACAGTAAACTAAGTGACAACGACATAAATGAGAGATGCATGCTGGGAACTTGAGAATCAAGATGTGAGCATTGGACTATTGCAGATCATCTGTAGATACACAACAGATTAATGTAATGAAGACGCAGATAACCATTGATTTTACAGCACAGTCATTTCCTGCCCTTGTTCGCTGTGACGTTAATGTCTGCAGCTGTCATGTAATGATAATAAATTCTATTTACTACAGTATGAATTGCTGTGAAACTACAGCCAGTAGTTGTGAATATACTGTATTGTTTTACAGTAATATAAACAGTCAGTGTGGTGAATAACATCAGATTCAGACTGTGTGACTTCCTGTGCACATATGTGTGCTTTGTACATGAGCTGTGTGCGCATTGATCAGTGATACAGGCTTCTAGCAATTCCCTGCTGAGTGCAGAAAAGAAAGGACAACCTTTGTTAGCCAATAGCCTCAAATTTATGTACTGCAAATGGCACGCTCGGATCCCAAGAGAGCAAATCACCTCTATGCAAGAACGGCAGCATTCCTGAAGCCTCCAGAGAAGCGCTCAGCTATGTGTGTGTGTGTGTGTGTGTGTTTTGGAGGAACAGATAGTTGTGCACTGCGTAAATGCCCTCCATGTACAACACCGTGGGTCTAAGAAGAAGCACATAAAACATGGAAATCGAGGATGTCTGGGTCACTTCCTGTTTGTGTAGCTTCTTTCCACAGGGCTATTTGGCAGCTCTCCACAGTGGAAGTGCGTTTGGAATCGAAACCCCACCTTGAGCTCAAACATTTAATGACCCGAGATTCCAGATAATATTGATCTTTGTGTGGAAGAAACCTTTAAACGAATGGCCCAATAATTATAAACCCAATGCAATTAATTTGATCCCCATCAAAGCAGCCCTGAGCGTTTTTCACTACAAAAATATAACCAGAACCAATCGCAATAGTCTCATTTTAATCTTTCAGATTCTGTATACATACTGCATAAAGTACTGATTAATACTAACACTGTTCATCTGAACCCAGACCCCTCTGAATAGAATAGAATAGAATACATAAACACTCTTTTTATTCTGACCCTACTCCACATTCAGTTTAAGTGTCCTAATGTTTATAGTAAACTAAAATAATGTAATGAAACATGTGATGTATTAAAATACATGTGAAGTTACTCTACAATGTCATCCTGGGATTTGTCTTCTGTCAAGAAGCATTCGATTTTTGTGCATTTATATATATAATTTTACATGTCACATGAGCACATTCAGGATTTTTTAGGTAAACCAATATTTTGGAGGTCCTCTTAGTAGTCTTCAAAAAATATGGTAATCAAATATAATATTCTTATGGAAATATATTAATATTTTGAAATGATCATTTAATCATTTTGATCATTTGTTTGTCATAAATCAACATCTGAGGAAAATGTTATAGGGTTTGAAATCGAAATATGATATCTTTTATGAAACAGGACACTGAGCACTTTAGAGGATACAAGGGCTAAAAACATGTTTATTGCACCTTTTGTGAAAGAAATGATATTTCAATATAAAGGAAAGGAAAGGACTTGTGGCCAGGTATGGTTTCCCATACTAGGAATTTGTGCTCTGCGTTTAACCCATCCAAGTGCAAACACACAGCAGTGAGAGTGAACAACAACACACACACACCGTGAACACACACCCGGAGCAGTGGGCAGCCATTGTTGCGGCGCCCGGGGAGCACTTGGGGGAACAGTGCCGTGCTCAAGGGTCTCACCTCAGTCATGGTGAGGTGTAAAATATTAGATATTATTATGAAAATCTTCCAATATTAGTCGTATTATTACACTAATTTGCTATTACATGCTGCTGATATGCAAATTAGACACATTGTATAGATAAATTATATATAATTGGAAAACTCTCTTATAACCATTTTACACACATGTGGAAAGCAAAATGGTATACCAAATCTTTCTGATAACATATTTGAGCGTCATGAAAGCTAAAAATGTATTGGTTATTTTTAAAACATCCATTGACTTTGCTTATTGCTTATTTTTGTCTATTCATTTGATTTTGTACATACTGTACAGGCCAAAAGTTTGGACACACCTTCTCATTCAATGTGTTTCTTTATTTTCATGACCATTGGTAGATTCGCACTGAAGGCATCAAAACTATGAATGAACACATGTGGAGTTATGTACTTCACAAAAAAGGGTGAAATAACTGAAAACATCTTTTATATTCTAGTTTCTTCAAAATAGCTACCCTTTGCTCTGATTACTGCTTTGCACACTCTTGGCGTTCTCTCCATGAGCTTCAGGAGGTAGTCGCCCTAAAATGAGAAGGCGTGTCCAAAGTTTTGGCCTGTGCTGTATATATAATTTATTTATTCACTTTATTTTTAATTATGCCTGGTGTTCTGTACAGTGGAAGCAGCATAACATATAAATAAAATATTATCTTTCAAAATTATTTTTTAACTTCACAATGTAATGACATAAAAAATATTAAATTCACAAAGCTTCTTTTTCCCTCTGGGACCCAGGAGAATTTACTTGCTCACATGTCGTTCATGTCGACCTGAGCTTCTTTGTTCTGTTGAACACAAAAGAAGATATTTCGAAGAGTTGTTGGGAACCAAACAGTTGTTGACATATTATGGAAAAATAATATTAAGGTCAATGTACTGTCATTAATTTCATTCTATTAAAGGTAAAATATTGCTTTATGTATTAGCTGTGCCGTTCACTAAGGGAGGACATCTAGAGGATGTATGTATGTGTCTGCAGAATGCAACAGCTGTGTTTTTGAGGTCAGTCAGGTAACCATACTAAAACTTTAGGAAGTCATCACACAGGTGCACCTGTAATCTACATTATAGCCCAGAGCTGTCTTACACATGACAAATGAGCCTCATACAGGACACCAGCTACATATCTCAAATGTCTGTCTTCAGCCGGTAGAATATCATCAGATTCAGAGCAAAAACATAATAATCATGGCAGTTTGACCAATCAAATTACTGAAGATCCACAGCACTGCATCCTTTTAAAAACTGTATTTTAAGGCTACGTCTACACTAATCCCCGGATAAATTTGAAAACGGCATTTTCGTCTAAAGACGCTCTGTGTGTACACTATTGTTTTCAATCGTTTCCGAAGACTTGTTCATCAACTCTGAAACAACTGAAAACTCTTACATTCCTGTATCGTAAGACGATTCGATCTGCGTTATTTCCATCTGCCGTTTACATTACGTCTTCTTTGAAGAAAAGCTATCTGGAGCATTTACAAACTGATATTAATCCGTAATAGGGCTGTCAAAATTGAGAGCAAACAAAACAACTGCTGTACAATGCTGTCCGCTATCAGTTAAACTGGTCACGTTGCTGCATCATTTGACTAAAATGCGTCATCGTTTTCGAAAGCCTCCGTTTTCACAGTCCACAATGCAAAAACAGCCTTATTAAATATCTGTGTTTTCTCTTCGTGTAAACGGAGACTAAAAGTACTTTTAAATACACTTTAAAAGAATGTACTCAAACTAAATGTTGTCAGGCACTCACCACAACCCAGCACCACCCACTCATTCATCATCACCCGAATTCTGATTAGTTGCACCTGGACCTCATTGAGCCACGCCCTATATAAGAGACACTAATGCATTCACTCATCGTCTGGTCTACCGTTCACATGCTACTCGGATCGATGCTGTTTTCACGTGGACTTTGCTGTGAAGATTGGCGTGGCTCAAACACTTGGACTCTGTATCATCTCAAGCCTACAAAACCATTCGGTTAAGAACTCTTGCTTCTACTGTTTACCCTGCTTATCTACATTTAAAGCTTTTAATAAAACATTGGATTGGATTGCCACTGACCTCTCGTCACCTACATCTCACTGTGTGTGTCCGTTTGTGACAAATGTAACGTGACTATGTTATTTACAATGTAAAATGTATTAAATTTGAATGAATGCAAATATGTCTGAAATTAATTTTATAAATGTATTGTTTTTAAAAAATAGTATTAAAGTGTAAACTAAAATATACTTTACAATATTTTTTTAATTAAAAAATGAAACAAATTTGTAATTACACTTGTGTTATTATGAAGTTGCAATTTATTACATTTAAAATGATTAACTTTAAACGTTATATTGAATAACTACAGTTTAAATTGTAATCAAATGCTCTAAATATGCTTTAGAATGAAGTCGACACATCACGCTAATTCTAACTAATTCTAAGTAAAACAAAAGATTATTCAAACATAAAGATTTATAATAACTTCATTATAAAGTGCACTTAAGTAACAGTCATGAAAGTATTCTTTTTATGTACGCTTAAGCCTTTTATTTCAATAATGTTATCTGCATGCAAGTAGTTTTTTTTTAAATTAATACATATTCTTTTAGTTTGAAATACACTATACATTTATAATTTAAAAGGAAAAATATGTGTTATCAGAGAATGTAAAAATCCCTTGATATAACTCATACTGTATGGCATATAACTGCTTCCTCTGTGCCATTATTTCTATTATTTGTATTAATGCAGCCTAATAACCCCTAAAACACAAATACAATAAACTCTGATCAATGGAAGCAAGCAGAGACACACGAGGACTCTGTCACCAAAGGGAAGTCACCAATTTATCTCTTTAATGTCTCTCAGCAGGGTTCTGCCTCTGACTGGAAGACTGCCCAGGAGCTCGCTCACACCAACGCACTTTTTACTTTCAACAGTTCATAATACTATTACGGCATGTCTCTTAACCTTATGGATAAATTCTGTTGAGTCTAATGAGATGGATGATGTACTGTGCATGATGATTGTGTGCATGTTAGGTTTGCAGGAGGAGGAAGTGAGGTCACAGAGCAGAGTGGCAGAAGAGGCACTCTTTGACACAAACGCTCCGTTCGAACGCAAAAACAGAGCAGGACAGGAAACCTGTTTTGAGTAAATGTGTGCTCAGCATGATACAGCATAACACAATCCCAGAAGAGTATTGAAACTCATTTCTTTATTTCCTGCTCCTGTTAATCTTAAAGGGGTCACATGATGTTGCTAAAAAGAACATTATTTTGTGTAATGCAATGTGTTTATGTGGTTTTAGGTTTCAAAAAACACATTATTTTCCACATACTGTACATTTTAGTTTCTCCTCTAAGCCCCGCCTCATGAAATGCCTCGATTTGTACCAAGGTCAGTGTTCTAAAAAATCAAGGTGTGCTCTGATTGGTCAGCTATCCAGTGCACTGTGATTGGCCGAATACCTCAAGCATGAGGCGGAAATGTTAAGCCCCCTTACCACAACGGGATGCTGTGTCCCGGCGCTATGACTCCAAAACAATAAAACACATTACAAACCAGACATTTGTTGATCCAGTGGAGACATAATTACTAATTATCATGAGTTAGTCTGTCTTTTTATGCATCACGCATCGTAAACATTCGTGATCGGAGAAACAACAAGCACTACCCTTCACTGCTCAAAACTCATGTTTGAATAGTAAGTAATGAACTAGTCTCTGTGCACAACCAGCATAGAGTGCTCTGTCAGCTTCAGGAATCAGTCCTCCGTAAATGTGCTGAACACACTCCAATATTTGTGTTCAACTGTTCTGGAACAGTGTTGGAAACACAACTTAACACTCATTTCTAGTTGTGTCCTCTTTTGGAAGCACAAACAAAGTAGTCTGACTTTCACAACGACACACAGCGTCTCCAGAACATGGCGCCCGCAGCAACACTACAGACAGAATAATAGCGCCGCCTTCTTTCTTTGTGGAAACATTTGGGAGGTGTTTGAAAATAAACACACTCTGTCACGTAGAAAAGTGGAGGTGTGTTTAAAAGAGAGGTTTTAGGAGGTGTGGACAAGTCATAACTTTTATAAAAAATATCTCTTTGGTTTTAAGACTTCATTCTTTGCAAATTTAGGATCTTATCTATGCAAAGCTTGTAACAAACACTCCAAAGAGAAAGGACAACTTGACCACTTTAACAGCTAATAATATCAGAGCTGTGAGTCATTTTGAACTTCTTCCCTTTCAACCTGTGAATTCCTAATGTTAAAAAATCCCAAAATTCTGTTTCTCTGAAGTAAATTTTGTTGTGGATGGTGTTTCATGTTGATTTTAGGTGTGTAATAAATTTTCATTTTTCACTCTGTCCTACAGATCATCAAACTAACCACAGGAAGGAAGCAAATTTGTAGAAACCGTTGCGGTACAAGCCCCCAATCCCGCTTTTCTCCTCTTTCAGAGAGCAATTTTAACAGTCCCCAGGTCAAATCTAAGTCAGCTTGCAAATCGTTTCGGTTGATTGCCTACATTTTCTTCAGTAGTAGGGAGAAGGTCAGCCACCTGAACCCATAAAGAAGAAATATTTCAACCCAGGCAGCGTCATCGCTGTTCCTGTTATGAGCCTGGAGCGGAGGAGATGGGAGGAGAGAGGGCTTTTATTGCCTTCTCATGTTAGACAGAAGCCCTGTTTGCCTGGCCTTGCTGCTCTTTGGCACCGTCCTGTCTGTGATAAACACACTACAGATATAGACAACTGCCAAGATACACAACATACATGGAAAGCAGAACTCCTCCCTACCAGATCAGAGCCATGCAGATGTACTGAATCATGCCCATCCAAGCCATACATGGATTCTGAAAGCTTGTCATCTTTATTAAGTTGTGTGACAATTTTGTCGCAAAGTTTTTAGAAGCAAGGCCAGCTAACTTAGTTTGATTGAATTAAACAAAAACATGAAGGAATCTTGCAATGATACATGCAAAACAACAAACATGAATATAAATCACAAAAACGACTGTATGAAACAGTGGCAGTGTAATCAGGGCATTAAGCAGATTTTGGCTGGCAATGGGCTCTGTATGACACTACAGGGAGAATAAAAAACACACACTTCAGCTATTCAATGAAAGCACTGATTAATGAGCTCTGTAGATACTGATAGTCATAAACCACACACAATTAAAAACAACGAATCCTAAATACAGTGAATCAAGAGGAATCCAGCACATCAAAGTGTCTAGTTAGTTAAATCACAAAACCGTTAACTTCACACATCTGGACACTGTGTTTTGCGTCTGCGTTCTCTCTTCAGAGTCCTGTGGGTAAGTGGCTTCAGCATTGGATTTCTCACAATTCGGCAGGGATCCTAATTATGAAATAGCATCCAAATCAGGTAATGCAAATCCAGAAAGAGCCTCCTCTTCTGATGCAATGCAAACTGAACATTGAGCTCCAATTATGAGATGGAAGCTGGCATGGTTTCATTAACAAAAAGAAGAGAGCTTAAGTTTTTGTCTAACTGAGCTGAAAGGGACGGTGCATAACAAAAATTAGTATCAGTATCAGTATTTAAGCACTTCAACGTTGACTGATTGCTTTCTTTTGAAGAAACACACACAAACACGCATGCATGCACAATAATAAGTCAAAACACATTTTGTGCCAGCAACAAAAGTGAATAGTACACTTATGAAAGCAGCTATATAAACAGACCTCTAGAGAGCAGATATCTGAGAAAGATTGTTTCCATTCGAGAAACAGGTTTGAGTTTGTTGCAGCATGCCTCTCATTTCCCACTTAGATGATGTGCTAAGTGCATTAACATCAGAAGCTGTGATTTACTCGTTTTTTATAGACCACGTCTTGGCCCCAGGGACACGATGGCCCTGTGAGCAACTCTGAACATTGCCTATAGCTGATCAGCAGCACATCCTGTAAAACTGATGTTGAAGAGACATGTACCAAACTTTCTCTTATTTTAAATTACAAAACATTGGCTGTATAGAAAGTGCACATGCAACGTACTTTAAATATTAGATGTGAAAATGTTAATGAAAAAACAAACAAACAAACACTTAATGTATGAACATAGAGTACACTTTCATTGCTATGTTCATTGCATTTCCGATAATTGCAATTTATAAAAATTACAAAAGCACATTATCAGCGCATCAAAAAAAACAAAAAAAAAACAGTTGATTTGCTGATGATGTGCTAACATACTAAAGCATGTAAAGTATTTTTTCATGATTTTAACTGTAGTGTTATTTCATTTTAAGTTAATGCATTTAATATGTATTACATAACATAATTATAAATATGTAATTACAAGTATATGTGCAAAACATACATGTTTCAATTGACATTTCATTCTCATCGTACATTTTGATGTCAAAACTTACAACATAAATCATTGTTTTATACTTTTGTCCTGCTTTACAAAAGTTTTTTTTTTTCTTTGATGTCCTGACATATAAAGCATGTAAAGTAAGGTACTTGGTCATGATTTTCTAACCAAGTGTGTTGTTAATTTCAAGAAAGAGTGTATTTTTCAAAGCAAAGCATTTTACAAAACAGGTTTTAAATAAATAAGCTCGATACATGGTGTTGGCAAAGTTGACATTTAATACCAGTGACTTTTTAAAGCCACTAAAATTACTATCAGATGATTAAACGTCTCTGAGCAAAAACATGTTAAGAAAACTGAAAAAGTGAGTAAAAAAAAAGATTTCTTCAGACTTGAAGCTCAGATGCTGTGATCATTTGTTACCTAATTTAATGACATTCGTACACTGTTTTGTTCTCAGTCAAGATGGCCGTTTCTAACCTTATACTCAATGCAGAGCATACTGACTCTGACAGCTAATTTCATGAAGCACAGTATCATACGGTTGGTGAGTGCACAGGGGAGACCCTGTATCCAGCAGGAAGTGTGGAAGTAAGCAGTATTACGGCGCAGAATGTCAGGGTGGCATTAGGTGTGTGTGCTGAGTGAGCAGAGAGAGACATATGCTCACTGAGCTGCAGGGCTGTAAATCGGCATCTTTGCTCCCTTGTGAGGAAATGCACCAATCAGAGCCAGGACTGCTCCTCACGGACACACCCACTTCACCATCACCCCTCCCCCAACTCAACACTGCTCGCCCTGCGGAGAGCCTCCAAACACACAACAACAGACACATCTGCAAGCCATTAACACGCCTATAATGAACCGACTCACATGAGGGTCCTGGGAACTGATCACTTGTTCACACACACACACACACACAATATAATATACAACCCTACAGTATTTATTGTACTGTTTCTGCACTACATATGTAAACTGAGCACAGTATGTAAATTGTAGAAGGAATACAAGATGTATTCCTGAATGAATGCAAAATTTGCGATATGCAACCACTTGTTAAAAAAGTACACTTAAGTGTATATATATTTTCTTAAAAAAAAGGAATGCTATGCTCTGCAGTGAATGGGTACCATCAGAATGAGAGTCCAAACAGCTGATAAAAACGTCACAATAATCCACACCACTCCAGTCCATCGGTTACTGTCTTATGAAGCAAAAATCTGTGTGTTTATAAAGAACAAATCCATCATTTGTTTTGTTTAGTTTTCACTTGTAAACAGTGTTTGATCTGCGCATTCTCTCCTGATTCAGAAAAGACTCTTTTACCAAAGCAATATTATGGATAGAGGATTCATATTTAAGCCGAAAGACTCAGTATTTATTTATTTATTTTTTAAAAATGTGCAGTTCTTCACTTCAAGATGTAAACTGGAGTGCTGTGGATTAGTGTGATGTTTTAATCAGCTGTTTGGACTCTCATTCTGACGGCACCCATTCACTGCAGGGCATCCATTGCTGAGAAAGTGATGTAATGCTATGCATTTCTTTAAATCTGCTCATCTCGGATGGCCTGAGGGTGAATTCATTTTCATTACCTTTTCATTTTTGGGTGGACTATTTCTTTATACATACTGTATAATTTGCCCCAACATTCAAGCACTCCATTCTTCTCTTTCCTTTCTCTTCTGCTTTTATCTATTTCTTTCTCTCACTCACTCTCTGTTTGCTCAGCGTTGTAAAGTTTGCAGCACCCAGCGCTTAGTCTGAGTGTCACACAGATAATGAGCTCCATAAACCCATCAGACAGGTGGAATTAATGACGGCAGGATGTGTCTGCCGTTACTCAGCCGGCCCCCTCTAAGTAGCTGGAAGAATTATAAGAAATGCTTTTCTCCCACATTGATCAGGGGGCACCACAGAAATATTAGTGTGTTAAAAACCTGGTAAATGCCTGCAGTAACTCTTTCTCTCTGTCTTTGGGGCTTGGCCAAGTTCTGCTTGCTTTATGAGGCCTGCCAGGGTAAATTTTCCAGGAATAATGCCTGCTACTGACATCAGCTTGTATGAGTTGTAATGAGATTGAAGTGAAAAGTCACGTGTGTCTGTCTCGTGTCTAAGTTTGGAATGGCATACTAGCACTTAATGCAGTATGAATGTAAATCCCTGATGACCAAATACACTTTGTGGAATACTGTTTTCAATAATGCAAGTGATTCCGAGGAAAAGTTCAACCCATTGGAAATACGTGCCTCTACATTTCTGCAACCTTGATTATGTACCTTACTGCACATTTTGCTGTAGTTTCAAGTGATATGTCTGGAGAGTGGGGCTAAAGCACACGTTTCATTCGTGACCGTGTACGTAACTGCAAATCATACTTTTGTGTGAAAAGGAATAAAAGTTGTGGGAGTTTTACTGTCTGTAGTGTGAATTTCAACTGAAAACTGCAGCGATTCATACTTTATGTATACAGTAGGTATGTGTTTTCAGTTTTGCAGAAGTGTATGAAGAGCTTCTTACAAACACTTAGAGTTTCACTTCAAAGACTGATTAACTGTTACTATTTGACGGCACCCATTCACTACTAGGATCTATGGGTGAGCAAGTCATTAATGACAGATGTCTCTAATTCTGTCTCAATGAAGATACAAACTTATATAGATCTTGAATGGCCCGAAGGTGAGATTTAAAATATTTAAATAGGATTTTCTAGCTTCGACAGATTCTTAATCGAGCAGTTCAGTGTGCACCATTTTTTTATCTCTGTAAACACACTGTGTTTGACAAGTGTTACACATACAGTGTGTTAGTACCATTGCTTTAATTCTGACCAGAGCCATATATAAAACTTTGGGCATTTCATACACTCCTAGACGTAAATAAATGGGCATCAGGATCTCAGCGTTTTATTAGCTTAACATTTCCATAAATATGAAGCCCAAATCTGAATCGAAATTCAAATCTGATTTCACTAGGTTCAAACAGTCGGTGTCTCCGAGCGGCTTCCTTTTGACAAATGAACGTGACAGACAGTGGATAATAATTTGACAGGTGACAAATGTGTGCTTGTGATAGCATCTGAAAGCCAGGCTACCTGAAATATGACTTATTCTATTAAAATAATTCACCCAGGATATTGAATGTTATATTAAAGACTTGAACAATTTGATAAGAGCAGCTTCCATAAACTCTGTGTAGTTTGAGGGGCCGCTTGAGAGAAATACGCAGTATTTTAGGTTATTTGCTATGTCTTTTGCTGAATTGTTGTCAGTGGCTTGTGATGATCCAATATGCTTTCTGCACTGATATTATACAATCCGGTATTCATTTTGAACGGAGTATTTACATCTGCCAAATATTCACAGCCATAAGCCCATGTTTTAATAACAGAACACTCTGATAACACTCCAAGCTATTTGGTACAGCTCTGCTAAGAATAACAAATGCAAACTGTTTTATTCCGACACTAATCACATGAATTACATCTGATACAAATGGACCAAATCCAGAAAAATCAAACAAGAGTAGCACATACTCAGTAATGTCTTGGGCATGTGTGGACTGAAATCATTGACCTCTCTCCTCACGCAGGCTCTATGCGTGTCTGTGTGTTCCTCTAATGTCTAATGTGTTTCCAATGTTTAATCAAGGCTGTGTATTTGCTGTGGCCTGTTGTTTAGAATGACAGGCGTCCTGTTTATGGATTGTATGCTGTTGTGGCGAGATAATTCAAGATTACAGAGAGATTTACTTCAAGATAAATGGTGGTGCAGGAAATGAATCCATTATAAAGGACTCATTTCATTATGTGCAATGCATTCATCAGTCATTCAAACCTGTGACCTACCTTGTATGTAAAGAAA
>JAUMHP010000057.1:2538110-2554448 GCA_032361065.1 Enteromius trimaculatus
TATGAACTGCAAATTTTTAATTTTACATTTTTAATTTCACATTTTATATTTTCTTCATGATATAAAAGACAGGTGTCATCAACTCTGTCAGCGTTGAGGTCCACTTTCCTGTTGAGTTTAATTCCAACCCGGATCAAACTCACCTTTTTTTCAAACTCACTCATTCTGAAGACTTTGGCTATATCCGAAATCAGCCCTATATATAGGGGCAGACATTTTTAGTGGTGTCCGAAACCATTGTGGACACTCTTGAGTACACTCATTCAACTCCCAAAAATCAGTGTACAGTCACAGTCAAAATCAGTTGCTCAACAGAGAATCCCCATAATGCATTGTGAGAGTCACAAGTTAAATGATCTACTGCATCTCGCCAGAAGTTGGTGCCCATTAATGAATCAAGCATCCATTAATTTTACAAAGTGCTCTACCATGATGTATCAGGCATCAGGTACAAATTCAAATGCTTCATGATACGCTCTGAAGCTGCTGTAGAATCCGTCCAATGGAAGGGCATGACGTCAGGACGGGTGACGTCAGACCAGAAAGTATAAAAGGCACATGCGAAACAGCCGGCACTTGCTTTCTGTCATTCTGTGTCTCTGATCCAAAAGTGTTGCCCCTTCTGGCCTGTTCAGTGATGCTGTCAACTCGGTCATCGACAGATTTCAGGAGGCAAGGAAACAAGCGGCGGCATTCCAGTGGTTCCTCCCTCGCTGCTCTCTAAATCTTAGTACCAGCCGAGTATCAGCTCCTCACACCTCACTCTGCTGCTGGGACCTCTAAGCCAAGAACTGATTTAAAAAATGACATAGTGTCTCGGAGGTCCCAGCAGAAGAAATCCTGACAGACTGGGACTCAGGACTTCCAAGGGAAGGCCCCTCTGGGGAAGAGCGCTATCCACCGCTCTCTCCCCAGTGCCCTCGACATTGCGCTCAGTCCCTGAAAACAGATATATTGGGACTGAGTCGCACGTCACCATGGCGGCGTCCTGCAGACGATAGAGAGAGGTTATCGAATCCAGTTTGTGTCTCCTCCGCCGCGCTTCAGTGGCGTCACGCTTACTTCGGTGAGCCCCGAGCAGGCTCTGGTCATGGAACAAGAAGTAGATACCCTTCTGAGGAAGGAGACCACAAAGTTGGTTCCTCCTCAAAAGAGAGAGTCCGGGTTCTACAGCCGGTACTTCATAGTTCCCCAGAAGGATGGAGGGCTTAACCGCTTAATCAGTCAGCTGAAGTTCAAGATGCTCACACTGTACTACAAATCAGGTCCGAGGACTGGTTTGTAATGATAGATCTAAAAAATTAATACTTCCATGTCTCCATTCATCCTTCTCACAGGAAGTTCCTGAGGTTCGCTTTCAGGTTCAAAGCGTACCAGCATTGGGTTCTTCCCTTTGGCCTAGCACTTTTGCCCTGAACATTTACAAAAGAAGTAGATGCAACCCTAGCTCCGCTGCGGCTTCAGGACGTTTGCATTCTGAACTACATAGATGACTGGCTGATATTAGCTCAGTCAGAGAGCGGAGTGATCAGACATCAAGATGTTGTCCTCACTCATATGAAACGACTGGGGTTGAGAATGAATGCCAAGAAAAGTGTGCTTTCTCCGGTACCGAGGACCACTTATTTACTCGACTAAGATGCAGGCACCCATGTGAGAAAAGGCTGGTCACTTACTTTTATACAGTTTCAGAGATTGGTGGGTCTGATGGCAGCCACATATAATGTGATTCCGCTTGGCCTGCTATACATGAGACCCCTACAGTGGTGGCTCAAGAACAAGGGGTTTTCCCAGACGGGGAATCCACTATGAATGATCAAGGTCTCCTGACGATGTGTGTGAGCCTTAGACATGTAGAGAAACCCTTAGTTTCTAAATCAGGGTTCGGTGCTAGGAGCTCCTGGTCGCCAGTTAATGTTAGCGACGGATGTGTCACTCACCGTTTGGGGAGCAGTCATGACTGGTCGCCATCTCACATGGCACATTACAGTAACTACCTGGAGATGCTGGCCATGTTTCAAGCACTGAAACACTTTCTCCCAAATCTAACAAATCATCATGTGTTGGTACGCACCGACAATACAGCGGTGGTCTCAAATATCAACCATTAGGGGGGTTTGTGATCACGGCCACTGTACAAACTGGCACGTCAGATCCTCCTGTGGAGCCAGGGAAAAATCCTCTCACTGAGAGCAATGTAAATTCCTGGCCACCTGAATGTAGGAGCAGACGTTTTGTCGAGACAAGGGCCAAGGCACGGGGATTGGATGCTTCACCCTGAGGTGGTGAAGCAGATTTGTGTGGGTCTGCTCGGGGAGTGAAGCTCGTGGTGGAGATTGGCCCGTGGCTTCCTCTTGCGGAGCGGGCTCGACCCTCACACTCTCGTCCTCTGAGGAGAGCGAAGCTAAGAGTGTCGATGAGCCGGAGGTCCCGGGGAGTGGATGCTTCACCTTGAGGTGGTGAAACAGATTTGGAGAATGTTTTATCAAGCAGAGGTGGACCTCTTCTCAAGTCACCAGAATGCGCAATGTAGCTCCTCTTGCTCCCCTGGGGCTGGACGCTATGGAACAGACCTGGCCGAAGCTGCGTCTGTATGCATTTCCCCCGATCGCTCTGCTCACGGGAGTTCTGATGAGAGTGTGCCGGGACGGTGTCCGCTTACTGTTAGTAGCCCCATTCTAGCCGGGCCAAGTGTGGTTCTCGGACCTAGTAGATCTCTTAGTCGGCCCTCCATGGGAGATTCCGGTCAGGAGGGATCTCCTCTCACAGGCGGGGGGCACTATATTTCACCCCTGCACAGAGTAGTGGAAGCTGTGGGTGTGGCCCCTGAGAGTTCACAACTTATAACTCTGGGTCTCCCAGACAATGGGGTAGAGTCCTCCAATCTAGAGCTCCCTCAACGAGGAAAGTGTACTCCCTGAAGTGGAAGTTCTTCACTTCACATGGTGCAGAGTTCGCCAGCAAGACCCTGTTAACCGGTTAATCGGTACAGTTCTTGAGCATCTGCCGGCTTGATTCTCTGCAGGGGTATCCCACGCTACACTGAAGAAGGGGATCAGAGCACACTCATCTTGTCATAGTGGTTTATGCTGAGACATAGACACAGGGCAGGGACTTGGAACTCTGGCAGTGTGGGCATCTCGCTCCCATAGCATTTCTGGATGCAGTTCGATTTCTCGAAAAGGAACGTCTCCAGGTTCTGGAGACTCCTTCCATGCCCTTCCACTGGACGGATTCTACAGCAGATTCAGAGCATGTCACACAGGAGGCGTTCCCATAGCGGCCATTCATATGAATTATATCTAGTAAAACATTACCGTGAGATCGATGTATAAAGTCGACACATTGCATTTAAATAAACACACATTTTGATTAGTTGATTGGTATTCCAGTTACACGTTCCTACTCAAAACTTTGTATTTCCAACTTACAACTTCTTTCAAGAACATTAAATCTTACCAACCAATCTTACCTTCTCACCTTCAAATACATTTGTGTTGATTCCATATAAGTCTTCTGTTGATTTATTGCAATTCTCTGTCTTCTACTTTGAAAGCAATGACCCAGCTGTGCATGTGGATCCACCAAATGCTCATGTGCAGATCTCAAATGCAGATGCACACATGAATGCAACTAGAAAATGTGTGCTGCAGTCACAGTGAGTGTAGACCCTTCTGACTAAACAGAGAAAATGGCAGCTGAAACATGCTTCAGCTTTAGTATGAGCAATAATAATCAAAGTGATGTCTGCCTTAGCAAAAACCACTAATGAAATTTTTACTCTCCCATACTAAATCGCACAAAGTGCCTTGCCTTTGTCTGTAACACTGAGCCTTAAGGTCATCTATCAGTACTCACTCAGTGAGCATGTGTGTATGTAAATGTGACAGATTACAGTCACTCACATGAAAGGAAATTAGCCTGTCCTTATGAGGAGCAAATGAGGAAGACCAGGACACACACATCAAAGCACACCACAGGATCAAATCAGCCAAATGGACTTCATCTGTATGGAGCTAAAAGAGACTCTCTGTCTTATGACTGTTCAATCTGTCCTTTTTCAGTTCTGTTGTCCTATTATGTCTAGATACAAGTTACACACTGATCACTTTTATCCAAAGCAACAATTGTGGACAATAGCGATAATTTTTTATAAGCAATATAGCTTGCAGGGTAAATCAGAGCTTGAAAGAATTTTTTTTTCAAAAAAATAAATAAGAATAAACAATAACAGCATTGCACAATAAAAAAAAAAAAAAATACAGTGCTGTGGCACAATTAAAAAATAGAATAAAAATAGAATTACACACAATTATGGCTGTTTCTTCAGCACATTTTGCATTTCATGAGCATTTAATTATATCAATTACTTTTGAAAAGTTTACTGTGATTTGATTGGTTTAGTTTATTTTGCTGTGTTCTGTGATGAAGAGATTTAAATCCCACACATGTCATTAATAAGAAAATCATACAACAGCCACAGGCATTTAAAACATGTAGAGACTTTATGTTTACTGCTGGGATTTTTCCGAAGCCTCTCTCAGTGAGTTATAAAGCAGCCTGTGGTGGTGGAGGTAGATATTTGTGTGAGCTCATAATTAAACCTACTTTTACTGTTGTGTTAAATTTGCTTATAAGCGAATTACACAGTAATTAAAACTCTAGATTCATGAATCATCAAAGTTGGAAACAGTCCTCAGAGCATTATCTGCATCTGCTTCCCCTCTTTACTCTCAATATGTGAGGTGCTTTACTATTAAACTATTTAGTGGGAAAGCATATAATATAATAAATATATCTTCAGTAAACCAAAGATACCAACACAGTCTCAATCAATTCAAGATCAATTTGTACGTATTTGTACGAGGTGCCAAATTCCTGCTAATTCATACTAATTCGTACGACCCTTACTCATATACGGTTTTGTACAATTTGTCTAAAACCCTTGTAGGTTTAGGGGCGGGTTAGATTTAGGTAATTCCGCATTACCGCATGACAAAATTATGAATTTTGTTTCTTGGTTCTTAACATAAATTGTTAACACGTGAAATCTTGTGTATTTCTCTAAGTTCGGATGTTTTACAATATTTGCATGCAAAAATATGTAGATATATTTAAAATCACAATGGCATAATTTTTTGATAGTACAGTAATGCATTCAAGCGAAAAAACTGAGCCGTCAGAGAGCTGCAGGGTTTTCTCAAACACATGACATCTATCAGTGCATGACATCACTCTCCTCTACAGCGAGCTCAATAACCATGTGTACAGATCACACCAAAGAGCTGAGCCAACACATTTCCAGCCTATATAGAACACAGATGCTGATTCTCATTTTTACCTTTACACTGTGTATTCACATCATATATGACATGTTAGCAACTAGTACACCGTACTGCACTAAAAGAAAATATTCATTGGATGAACTCAATTTAATTAAAGGCAGGATTTCCATCCAATAAATAAAACTCATAAAAAGAAATTAATGCAAAGAAATTTAATTGATTTGGGTCAACTCAACTTGATCAAATATAGTTTTAATGAAAATGATACATTTTATGCTTGTTGAACTCAAACTAAACCTTTTAACTGAAAAATAAATGAATGAAATAAATGAATGAATGGAAAGATATCCTTCTACCCTGGAAAAAAAAGAGAAAAAAAGTATGTTTGATTTACTTAACTTTAGGTTTTAGCCCACTTGTTGTGCATGACATAAAATGGTTTTGATATATCCATACCCTGCCCAAAGTATTATTATTATTATTATTATTCAATCAACAACTTTGATTCATGTTAGCAGGTCCCTAAGCACCAAAAACTGTTATAATAAAGGGCCGATTTCCATTCTATATAACATGTTTGTAGAAGGATCTCTGTTAATGTAAGATTGAAATGACTACAATGCAACTGGCTAATGCAAGTTTATATAATTTCAGTATTACTAAATAAATTTAATGACAATATCACAGACAGATCTCAAAGGTAGGAGGTACCAAGTATAGAGAGATGGCAAATGAAATTACAATGAATATATCACTGGTGAAAAAAATATATATTATTGAAGGCAGAAGGTTTTTGAAGATGCTTGGAACCCTTTCATGGTATTTTTAGAAAAAGAAGAAAAATAGGGACACACTTGAAGAGATAATAGAAGGTATGTAGGAGAAAAAAAAAATAGAAATGTTGCTTAATTTTTTGATTGTTGACATTTTTGCAGATTTATTAAAAAATAAAAACTGAAATATCACATGGTCCTAGGTATTCAGACCTTTTGCTTAGTAGAATCACCCTTTCGATTGAATACAGCCATGAGTCTTTTTGGGAAAGATGCAACAAGTTTTTCACATCTGGATTTGGGGATCCTTTGCCATTTCTCCTTGCAGATCCTCTCCAGTTCTATCAGGCTGGATGGTAAACTTTGGTGGACAGCCATTTTTAGGTCTCTTCAGAGCACTGGCATCAAAAGTATTTACATTCTTTACTCAAGTAGAAGTATAGATACTAGGGTTTAAAAAGACTTAGAAAATTAACTATCATCTCAAGTTTTTTACTCGAGTAAAAGTTTAAAAGTACTGGTTTCAAAACTACTTAAAGTATAAAAGTAATGTAAAGGGAAAAAGCCATTAAGCACAAAAGCTTACAAAGTAAGCCTACTTATCACAACATTAGCCTAGTTTCATCCAGTTTTTACAGTTTGCTCAGACAAATAGAATTTGCGTAAAAAACATGGAATTTGCTGTCTCCAGCCTGTTTCCATCCAACTGGCCTTTTACTAATAAAATGGTGTGTGTAATGACATCATCCTTAAAAAAAGGATGGTGTATCGCAAAACTATTTTTGCCCCCTTGAGCCATTTTGGATTCACTTTATTTTGATGGTCGCTTTAACGTATTCTGTTGATTATAAGTAACATCGCACCTACATATCTACTAACTGTCAATAGAGTGCTAGCAAAGTATTAGTAGACTAGTAGGGTTAGGGTTTGAATAGGTTGACATGTTCTTGAAAAATTACTTAGAGTTAGTAGAGTGTCTTTTGGGAGACCATTACAACAAAGAGTTAGCAGATATTAATTAGAGAGTGTACTAATATTCTAATGACAGTTAGTTGACATGTAGGTGCAAAGCTACTTATTGTCAACAGATTGTTCAAAAGGGACCATCAAAATAAAGTGTAAAAGGAAACATTTAATTGTATAGGCCTATAAAAATATTTTCAACAAGTTTAATGAGTTTCAATTTTTTGTACTTTGTAGTTTTGTACAAGCAATAAGCTTGTCACAAATGAGAAGAAGGCTTGCGGATCCATAAGCAGCATTTATTAGATGAACACAGGCTGGACAAATAACAGTTAAATAGATCAACGGGGACTAAGCAGAATCGAGGTCGGAGTCAGAGTTTGGGGCATAGGGCATAGGGCATGATATATCCTACGAAATATCATGCGCATCTCATCAGTAAAGACGGTTCTTTGATTAGCGCTAAATCTCCGTCAGCTGTTTTTAAGAGGAACACCAGTTTATACACAGAGCCGTAGATCACGTTATTAGTCTAGGAGTGAAGCATGATAGGAAATGGAATCCGTGGGAGTGGAAAGTGGTGAAACAAAGGTGGAACTGGAGGAACGGAAGGCCAGGTCCCTGTGGAAAGGGACTAGAGCTTGAAGTGTGGAGCCATGGCAATGTAGACAGCAGAAACACCCTTCACGGAGGTGCAGGCGGCAGAGACACCCTCAAGGGCGGAGCAGGTGACAGAGATGCCCTCCAGGGCGGTTTAAGTGGCCAGGACACCCGCCAGGCCGAAGCAGGCAACAGAGACGCCCTCCAGAGCAGAACAGGAGGCATGGACTTCCTCCTGTGCACCTGTGGAACCTCTGTGGTCAGTACTGGACCGTACTCGGGTACCCGGGCATGAATAACTGGTTCTGGATGTTGTGCAGCCAACAGCGGAAGCTCTGGAAAATCTACGGTATTACCTGACTTCTCCGGAGGTTTTGCAGCCATTGGCGGAACCTCTGGGAAATCTATGGGCGCAATCGACACCTCAGAGTCTAGTTCAGAAACCGGCGGAACCACCAAAAAGGTCTTAGCTTTCGCTATGACCCCTGAAGGTCGTGCAACCACCGACGGAACCTCCTGAGGGTCGATGGCCAGATCCGATACAACTAGGGACTCGGATGTGGACCTGGAACAACCCAGTCTCATATAAAAATGTACCCTGACTACGTTGGTCAAAACATAGAGAGGTTACAATAACGGCACTTGAATTGTATGACTGTTACGTTTTTTGTCACGGTTTCGTCAGTGACAGGCATCAGCTGTGATCTTGGATTTGGATTCAAATATTGGGTAATGATATTGCCATTATTGTATTGGGGTTTGATTTTTCACTGTAAACGGTCACAACAGTTTTATTTATATGACTTTATTAATACATTTATGAGCACGTAACCCAGCACCTGCCCCTAAACATACCATCCGTAACTAAAACACAATATAAACAAGCAGATACACTACCCACATTATTTATTAAAAATGATTAATATTCTAATTCTTCCAAGGCAAAAGGATTGATCACCATCTCTCTGTCTGCCGCGACTCATCTGTGCTGCTTTGCGCAAATTTAAAATCTGATGTATTGATTCTCCTGGCGGGCGGCATTTTTTAAATTTGCGCAAAGCAGCACAGATGAGTTTGGTTGTAATATTCTATATCCCGATCGCGTCATGCTGTTGTGAAATGTTATTGGCTCTTCTGTGTCTGGTGATCGATTTGCGTCATTGCGTCAGGATGAGAGTGTCTTTTGAATAAGATGTGAATGCGTTAACGGAGCAGGATAATTTCCGCGATTAAAACCTTGTATTTTACTCTCTTCTTTGCATAAACACATTGTATGGCTTTAGAAGAACTTTAAATGCAACACAGCTTGTTGGTAATGTTTTTTTACTGCTTATGGCTTTTTGCAATAAATACCTGTGACTGAGCTTATATTGTCTGTGTGTGTTTTATATTGTTCAAAAGTGGGTAGGTTTAGGGTAAAGGTGGGGCTAGGTGCTAAAATGAAAGTATACATTTTATATATTTTATATAAAATGAATTCCGTTATCTGTGGTGGATCACGGCTGATGCCTGTCACAGACTTACATAATAATCTGTTATGTGAGCCCATCACGGAATTTTCGACGAAACATGTTAACACAAAACGTGTAAGTTTCACGTCTGAGGAGGCTAAACCGTGACAAAAAACTTAACAGTCATACAATTCAAGGGCCGTTATTGTAACCCCTCTACATTTTGAACTTTGGACCAACATAGTCACGGTATGTTTTTATATGAGACTGGGTTGCCTGGAAACATGCTCAGGGGGAATTATAATCTCTGAAGTGGACTTGGAAATGCCCACTGTCCTTATTGAAGTCATTGCCTGGTCTGCCAGGCTGGATGCCATCCGTCTCCATCTGAGGAAGAGCATTGTTTTGACAGTCCTCCTGTGCGGCAGTTCGGGTGTGGCAGCCATCTTGTGTAGTGGTTCAGGGGTGGCAGCCATTTTGTACAGCGGTTCAGGGGCAGCAGGTATCTTGTGTAGCGGTTTAGGGGTGGTAACTGTCTGGTGTAGCGGTTGGGGCTCTGAAGCAGCGACCATCTGGTTCTGGCCTCATGGGTCTGGTTCTGGAATGGCAGCAATTTTGTGCATTGGCTCAGAGGTAGGAACTATCTTTTGCAGTGGCAGTGGTTCTGGGTCAGCGGCCATCTTGAGCGCTGACTCTGGTGTTGTGACTGTGAGTTTGTGATTTTGGGAGTGTGCAATGATATGGGCACCCCTTTAATCTCTGAAGTAGGGTTGAGCTCCTCCTCCGCAATGCCCACTGTGAAGAAGGAGCCTGCCATCACTAGGGCATATGCCATAAAGTCCATGATATTACACTCAAAACTCCCCTTGGGCATCCATGATTTGATAGGTTTATTAAGTCCCCAACGAAACAGATCTTTTAACATAATGCCATCCCATGGAATGTCTTGGTTACGTATTGTAACCCTCGTTCCCTGAAGAAGGGAACAGAGACGTCACGTCGGTGACCAACGAATAGGAATCTCGCTTCGAGATGCCAAAATTTCATTGGCACACGCTAATTAGGATCAGCTGAACCCAGTCGCAGTAGGTCAGCAGATCTAGCGTTCATTAGGTTTTCACTGAGGAGCCGAGCCGGTGTTACGGCCCCTAGCGGCGGTACAGCCCCTATGGCAACAGGACGTGACGTCTCCGTTTCCTTCTTCAGATCCTCTTGGTAACACTCTGGGGCTCCCAGCCCTCTAGCGGTTCTCAAGGATACATCGCCTTGAGGGCCTGGCACCAGATGCTCCGCAACATCCGACTGCCGAGGGGATCGGAGGACTCACAATATCTACTTGATAAGGATTACTGGAGAATATATACAAAGTCGACCGAACAGGTCCTACTCCGCCTCTTCAGCTCTGTTAGAGGTGAGAACATGGGTAGAAACCGGTTCAACACGTAAGCTATAGAACTATAGAATATCTAGCGAACTTGTTAGGGGTCGCCCAACCTGCAGCTCTAAAAAAGTTAACAAGCGAGGCGCCCCGTGCCAACGCCCAGGACGACGCTACACTTCTGGTTGAGTGAGCGCGTACACTGAGGTGACAGGGCGCACCCTGAGCCTGGTATGCCAGGGTGATAGCATCCACTATCTAGTGGGCCATCCTTTGCTTAGAGATGGCATTCCCCTTCTGCCGACCTTCATGACAACGCAGAGCTGGTCTGAGGTCCTGAAGCTCTGTGTCCGATCTACGTAATACCGTAATGCCCGGACGGACAAAGCAACAGTAAGGTTGGGTCTGCCTCCTCCGAGGGCAGCGCTTGGAGGTTCACCACCTGGTCTCTGAAGGGAGTGGTAGATACCTTGGGCACGTAGCCGGGCCGTGGCCTCAGTGTTACCTGGGAATCCTCGGGCCCGAACTCGATGCACGAATCGTTGACCGAACAAGCCTGCGGGTCCCCTAGCCTCTTGATGGAGGCCAATACTAGCAGGAGGAGTGTTTTCACTTTTTGATAAAAACCTCACTCAACTGCTGGCAAAGGCTCAAGGGGATCCTTACTCAATGCTCTCAGCACAAGAGAGAGATCCCAAGGGTATAGTAGAGGGTCGAGGGGGATTTATCCTCCTAGTCCCCCTAAGGAACCTGATGATCAGATCATGCTTACCCAGAGACCTGTCCTTGACGAGGTTGTGGTTTGCAGCGATAGCAGCCACATAGACTTTAAGAGTGAGGGAGACAGCCTTCGCTCAAACCCTTGCTGCAGGAAGAGAAGCACGGATCCAATCTGGCATGTTCGGGGGTCTTCTCTTCGAGAAGATCCCACTCGACGAACAGGTTCCACTTCAACGCGTAGGTGCGCTTGTAGGAGGCGCTCTCGCAGAAGAAAGTGTAAACTGGCCACATAGAACCTCCACGTCCCGTCCAGGGCCCAGACGTGGAGTTCCCACAAATCTGGGCGCGGGTGCCAAGAGAGAGTCAGTAGATCTTTCCTCAGAGGAATCGGTCAAGGAGGGGCTGTCATGAGGAGCATGAGTTCGGGGAACCAAGTCCTGGTGGGCCAATGAGGGGCTACCAGCAGGACCAACTAACAACTCAAGCCAATTGATGTGCCAATCCAGATGATACTTGAACCTGCAGTGAGCCATTCTTCCACGCCCACCTAGGGACTCGATCGTGGAGCCCATGCTGAAGCAGTCTCATATGAAGCAGCCCCAGTGGGATACTGCTGAAGCCGCTGCCATATGCCCCAGGAGCCTCTGAAATTGTTTCAGTGGAACCGCATTCTTGTTCTTGAACGTATTCAAGCAAGTCAGCAGAGACTGAGCACGCTCTTCTGTGAGGCGTGCAGTTTGAGTGAGGAGGAGTCCTTCAGAGGAGTCAGGGCTGCCTCGGCCACTTTTGTGAACACACGGGGCGACAGGGAGAGCCCGAAGGGCAGGACATGATACTAATACACTTCTCCTTCGAACGCGAACCTCAGGAAGGGCCTGTGTCATGGAAGGATTGAAACATGAAAGTATGCGTCTTTCAGGTCGATTGCTGCAAACCAATCCTGGGGACAATTACATTTGAAAAAGCGAATCGCGTCAACATCTTGAAAGGAAGCCTGTGAAGAGCTCGATTCAAGACTCGCAGAACCAGGATTGGCCATAGCCCACCCCCTTTTTTGGGCACTATGAATACGGACTGTAATACCCTATTCTTATATTGGTTGGAGGGACCGGCTCTATTGCTTTCTTCCTCAGAAGAGTAGCAATTTCTGCACGCAGGACAGGGGCATTGTCTGAATTCACCGTCGTGAAGCGAACACCGCTGTACCTGGGAGGACGCCGGACGAACTGAATCGCATAACCGAGCCGTATGGTGCGGATGAACCACGAGATGGTCTGAGCCTGATCCAGGCATCCAAGAACCGAACAAGAGGCACCAACGCAACCACCGGGGTGCCGGAGGTGGGGCAGCGAGGGGGATTGCAGGGGTCCAGTCCAAGCGTCTCTGAGCCGGTTCGGAGGGAGCCTGCATGTGTATGTATGTGCAAGTTACCTGCGTTCCTGCAGAAGTGAGGCCGGAAGTCCGTTGGTTCATGCTGCTGATACTGCTGCCTGAAATGAGAGGAGAGTGACTCAGAGATAGAGAAAACCGCTCTTCTTGTCGAGATTTTGGAATTTGGAGGGAGTGTAGAGCTCATCCTCCCAGAGGAACAGTACCTTTTAACCCTGGCAGAGGGTGACAGCAGGGGCCGCCCTCGGCGACGAGCAGGCTGAGGCTATGCCAGCAGGGCCCGAGTGCAGCTGGCTGCCTGTGGCGGATGTGACGGAAGTCTCAGTCTGCTTCTTTGGCGGTGGGGACAGCTGGGCAACGTCTCCACCGCATCGCTGAAAGGCCGGTCTGTGACACGGGAGCATTCAAGAACCTAATCCACCAAACACAGCCAGTGGCGCTGCTGGACCACCATCGTGGACATCGCACAAACCAGGGCACGCGTCGTAACCTTCGTCACACGAAGCGCGAGGTCCGTCGCGGCACAAGCTCGGAAGAACCTCTGGATCGTGGCTACCCTCGTGCAGAGCTCTCAGTGCCTTGGCCTGATGCACCTGCAACAACGCCACAGCGTGTACGGAAGACGCAGCCTCTCCTCAGGCTTTATAAGCATCGTCATCGACGAATGCCTACAGGCCTGGGAGGGGAGCGACGGGTTACCCTGCCAGGAGATAGAAGCCTGCAGATACAGTTGCCTCCAACAGACCTCTGTTGTACCCATGTAGCCCCTCGCTACACCACCGTCAAGGGTGGTGAAGGAGGATGAACCACTTGATCGCTTCCTGGCAGTAAAAAGTGCCTTCCACATGCTGTGGATACAGTTGCCTCCACTTAATCTCGATCCCCCTGGCGGCCCGCGAAGCATAGCGACGAGTTCTGGATCAGCATCCGGTATGGTTGAGTGTCCATCGGACACCGCTCCAACACCGAATGCCTCACTTCCAGAACCGCATTTTCCTTCCGATGCAGTAACCGACATCTGATCATCAGGGGGAGCTCCAAAAGTGACATCTGACACCATTTTGGTCAATCAGGCTGCCCAATGGAGACTCCAACAGTGTCGGAGTGCGGGCGACAGGAGGCGCTCTCCGAGGAGAGCTCTCGACTGTCGCTGCAAGGCTAACCCTCTCCCCTCCGGAACCGGAAGCTCCGCGGATGCTGCCAGCGCGAGCCCCAGAACGCGAAGAGGAATAGGGACTCCCTTCTACAGTCATGTAAGTAAGCCTTATCCACAACTCCGAGATAGTCATATTCCTGCATGAGAAACATGAACTATCCACTAACGCCGCTCTAGCATGCTCAATGCCCAGGCATGTAAACAACGTTCGTGACTGCCCGCTGACGCCAGGTAACGATCACATCCAACAACGCACGGATGGTATGACATCGTGAGTACTCTTTTAGCTTTGCTCTTTTGGCAAATGCAGATAGTGCACTACAAATGTTACCGCCACTCGACTGGAACCACCGTCGCTGCAACGCTTTTCTCCGTCGTTTGGCAGAGTAGAAATGGCTTCCAGAAAGTTTGCATGAACTGCTCGGCTCTGAAGCAAAAAGCTAATGAACGCTAGATCTGCTGACCTACTTATACTCGCGATGTGATTGGGTTCAGCTGATCCGCCAATGAAATTCATTGGGGTGTTTGCATACACGCAGAGTTGTTTTGGCATCTAGAAGCGTACGTAACATCGAAGTGACCGACTGATAGGGAACCCGAAAACAAAGTTCATAAAATTGGACAACATACTCCTTGATAGATAGTTCACCTTGCCTTAAGCTGAGCAGTTGTTCGAGGGGATCTTCAACTGGTCTGAGTACAACTTTTTCTGTCACAAAGGAGAAGGAGGCATTGCAGATCCATTCGCAGCCTTTATTAGAAGAACACAAGCTGGACAAATAACAGGTAAATAGATCAGGGACTAAACAGAATCAAGGTCGGAGTCAGAGGCAGAGTTCAGGGCGGGCAGCAAACGTTCGGGAAACAAGATAAACAGTCCAAAGATATAAAAGGAAAACAAAACACAGGGAAACCGCTCTGGAGTGACAGCCAGGGCAAGTCAAAACTTTGCGGTCAGTGATAGTCTGAATGTGGCTTTTATAGTGTGAGTGATGAGTGTGTGGGTGTGGTGATGAGTTGCAGGTGCGTGATAAGTCCAGGTGTGGAAAAGTCCATGATGGGAAATGGAGTATGTGGGAGTAATCCTGTGTTGGCTGCAGTGCCCTCTGGTGGAGCTTGAGGGAACTCCAGATGAATATTGTGACAAGGTGCAGTTGTACTATTTTCTGATTAACTTTTATATTATTATTAATTTCAGTTATTTTACATCTCCTAACCGACAACTCAAGCCAGCAGTCATCAAGCCATTATTAACCGACAGGGTAATGTGAAATTACAATTAACTTACATTCAAATTGATACATGGCTGTGACCCATTAAAAAACCTACATTTGTTTCCAGGTAGCTATTTATTATATACAAGCAAAAAGCAGCAAAACGATTTACATCACATCTTGTGCGAACAGAGAAAAACATAACAAAGCTATATATATATATAAAAAAATAGGCCCATATGCCACATATATTTTTCTAATAAAATAATAAATAAACAAGAAAAGAAAAACACGAAGTTGCAGCCTATATGCAGAATTTCAGTTAATTGTTGTGATGCGCTCTTGAGAAAGCCGACTCTAAATTGTTTCCTTTATTTACAAAACACTGCTGTTTTTATTGTGAATGTACACAAATAAAATAAATATTTAGAGTAGTTTCGAATAATGTCTTATTCTTATTATAGGAGTATTCAAAGCTGTTTCCACTTTTATAAAGGAAAAAAAAAAAATCGAATGATCCTGCTGGCGCTGCACACAGTTACACATTACTAATGAGAAAACTTTCATCTTCAGAATAAAATTAGGCCTAATAAATGTAAACATTCAAAGTATTAAAGCAACATCAATTTAATATATGTATGTTTGAGAGGTAACTCATCTTTTTCTTAGCATATATATAATTTTAGATACAATAATACGAAAATGATTTAATGCGCTTTTGATCTATACAGAGAAACTGTGCTTTGACTTGAGCAACACCACGAACATGGACGCTGTATAGTCCTCGCTGGAGTGTGTGACGTGATTTGTGTTATGTGCAGGTGTGATGGATCGCGTTCCAGTAGGGTGTCGGAATGGTATATGTTTCTCATCCAACCGCAATCGAATTCACTCTATTCGGACAGCGCGATTTATCTGGATGTTTGTTTGTTTGTTTTGAACGATGACAAGCCGGAATGAAAACAAGCCAAAATGAAATAGGAGTAACAAGGCTAATGTAAGGAGTAGAAAGTACAGATAATTGCGTGAAAATGTCAGAAGTAGAAGTAAAAAGTCGACTGAAAAATAATTACTCCAGTAAAGTATAGATACCAAAAATCAGATGAAATGAACCATTTGATTAATAATGTTTAATTCACATTATAAGGTTTGCAGTTTTTAGTTTGGTTTTGTGGAAAATCTATAACTCTCTCACCAAGGCTCTTCTCCCCCGATAGCTCAGTTTGGCCGGAAGGCCAGCTCTAGGAAGGGTTCTGGTCGTCCCAAACGTCTTCCATTTAAGGATTATGCTCTGCTCTTAGGAACCTTAAGTGCAGCAGAAATTTTATGTAACCTTGACCAGATCTGTGCCTTGCCACAATTCTGTCTCTGAGCTCTTCAGGCAGTTCCTTTGACCTCATGATTCTCAT
>JAUMHP010000057.1:2554548-2564759 GCA_032361065.1 Enteromius trimaculatus
TTTTCTTTTTTAATAAATCTGCAAAAATGTCAACAATTCTGTGTTCTTCTGTCAATATGGGGTGCTGTGTGTACATTAATGAGGAAAAAAAAAAAAATGATTCTAGCAAATGGCTGCAATATAACAAAGAGTGAAACATTTAAGGGGGTCTGAATCCTTTTCCCACCCACTGTATGTAGGAATATATATATATATATTTGGAATGTTAATTTCCTTGAGTTAAAAGCAATAAAGATGTAAAAAAAAAACCTGTAAAGTAATGCATTACTTTTAAATGTAAAACAAAGTTACATTTTAAAATAAGTAATCCAAGTTACTTTGTTTTCTCATTTGTTCACTGATACCTTTCCTGTCCCTGTGTTAAGAGAAATTGGCATTATTTACTTTATACTTTCAATGTAAAAAGGAACTTTAAAGTTCACAAATATGTAACCTTTGGGATTTTTTCGTCAAACAACAGTTAACGCAAAAGTAATTTAATGCATTACTTTTTTTCTTTTCTTTTTTTTTTTATTAATAAAAGGAAAACTAAAAGATTTTCAAATCACATGATCCAATATTTTATTCACAATGGATGGATGGATGCCATATAAAAATATATGCTTAAACTGAGAAATGTTACACTGTGTAATTAACATACAATTTAGCAAAATATAACCTTTTAGAATAAATAAACAGAATAAGCACTAATATTGTGTGAAATGTCTCAAGCAATAGTTTAATTTAAAGAGAGAAAACCAAAATACAACCACTTTTTACTGTCTGTGAAAAGATGCCTTGAGAGCACCAACTTTTTGTTTTATTTTTATATTTGTGTGTTTAAATTAGTTACTGAAAGTTAATACGGATGTTAAATGTAAGTAAAACAATATTGGAGGTCTGTGTGGATGGATATAGACAGATGCATTATCCCATGGGCAGTCACTTTAACAAATGGATGACAATAAAAGACCATAACAGTGAAATATTCTGCACATCAGTCTTACAGTAACATCACTGTCTGGACAATATACTGACCCGCACAGTAGAGCCAGTACAGAGCACATATTAGACAGTGACTTAATAAAACACTCAATCAGAGAGAAAGACTATGACAGCGCTTCATCTGGACTCAGCCCAGCTCAGGAAATGAAAGCTGATGTGTGTGTGTGTTCTTTACCTTTACAGATGCAACATATATCATGATCCACAAGGCTCCCTCTCACTCAGTGTCCCTACCCTTCTGTGTGAGCTGAATGCATCGCCAGCAGTTAAAGAACCATCCCATTTCAGTACTGAAAACCATTAGACTCCAGATCCAATCACACCTGTTTCACAGTTCTGAACACCTGTGTCTGTGATATAATTAACAGGTTACTGAACCTTGGTTATTTTTAAATATTTAACACTTCTAATGTTTACATCTTTTGTTTCTTGTTTCTTTTTTAGTGATTTAAATATAAATTAGCCTACATTTTTTAAGAAATGCACTTCCTCTTCAACCATGTTAGACATTTCTTATGAAAAATCATGGTTTGATCGTTCTGGAATCATATGTAAGGGATTTTAAACACTTAGCTTAGCTAGATGTACAGAGGTAAGTACAGTAATGATCTTACTTATCACTTCAATAGTTCAACCCTGTTATTAGAATAATCTCGACACAAAGCACACTTCTGAATGTAGCTCATGGTGTCATAATACTTGCTGTCTTTATGCTTTACATTTTCTCTTCAACCCTGTTATGCTGTGGCATTTTGAAAATTATGGTTTGATCTTCCCAAGATTTAAAGAAATTATAATTATTATTACTTTTGGTGATTGTAGGTGATTATCTTTATCACTTATCACTTCAGTCGTTCAACCCTGTTATATAAATAAAAATCTTGACACAAAGTACATGTTAATTTTGACTGTAACTAATGATAAATTGATATTTATTTAAAATAATCATGCTTTTATGTGACAATGTAGGATTTGTATTTATTTATCTTTGTTCAATGCTGTGCATTTTTTAGAAAAGCACTTTCTCGTCTACCTGTTATCATGTGACAATTTTTTCCCGTCCTTATATTTTAATTTCAAGTGTACTGTGACATGATTAAAGAAATGTAGCACTGCAAAATTATATCTTGCCCTTGTAATAAAAAAAGCCCATTGCCACTAGCAACCACATATTTAGGATTGCAGGTGATATAGACTTGGCGACTCATAAAACACCCACATCTGTTGACCTCTAATTTGAATATTTGGGATTATCTGCATGCTTATGAGTATTGGGCACAATATAATAAAAATAAATAAATATATATATATATATATATAAATAACTAACAAATTTTCCTAATAACCTTGTCCTGTATACATGTGTATCTGGTTCCTCATAGCTGTAAGTCTTGTGTAAATCAAATGTTGTTTGAGGATGACACACTCTTGGCAGGAATGCATATTTACACACGTTTAGTACTGGAGCTTGCGCTTCAGTGTTTATTTATTTTCTGTACATTCTCTACCCACACCTGTTTCACACACACACATCTGTAGCACAGATATGACCCTCTCTCTCTCTCTCTCTCTCTCTCTCTCTCTCTCCGCAGCCCGCTGTGAGCCAGATGACGTCCATCAGCGTCTCTATAATTATCTTACTCTGACACAGAGTAGGTGGAATTAGATTCCTGTATTAATTATAATCTAACACCATAAACGCCCTGCTGGGCAGAAGACACAGCTCTCACTCAGGTTGCCAGATTGAGACCCCCTGGCAAGAGAGAAAATACAATTGTGGGTCCGCTTACTCGCCCCCTCTCCCGCAGAGCGCTGGAGGAGCGTCCAACTCACACACACCAACACCATGAGGAGATCCGCTTAAACAGCTGGTCTTGGATCAGCTTCCTGCCCTCCAGCTGGGGCAGTAACAATTATAAAACACAAAGTAAAACTGAAAAAACATGGCAGCGAATAAACAAGGCCTGCAGTCAGACTGTACTAACTTAGTGTTGCCTATTCAGTCTTCTGAAGTCTTGTTATAGCTTTGTGTGAGAACAGTGCAGAAGTGGTTGTTCACTGAAATTCTCCCTTTCTGTCATTCAAATCTGGTGTATTAATAATACATATGTACAGGTCCTTTTTAATATAGGAAGAAAGCAGAGAGGAGGATTAATAGAGGGCACTATACTGGTAGCTTTTGTAACGTCGCTGTTGTGGTGGCAAAAAGCATCTTTCTCCTTTGAAGGATGTATATTGTCTTGTATATGACCAGCTTACATTTCCTTTTAAAGATGCATCATATCCAATGTCTGCATTTACGTTACTCACTTGAAATGACCCACGGTAGACATACACAACCCGGAAACAGGGTTGCCAGGTTTAGAAAACAATTAATTAATCAATTAACTGAATTAACTGAAAAATTGGCAGAACTGCCCAGAAAAGTGTCCACCTGGACATGGCTGAGTGCATGGATGTGATGAAGCAATATGGCTTAGTGCTATTTTTAATTTGAAGAGGCTACATTTTGCAGTGCAATAAGCCTACATGCCAGCCATTTTATACAGTAAGCACATTTAATGAAATGAATGCAAGAAGTGTATCAAGCCTGGTAAAAAAATAATAATAATATATAATAAAATGATAACAATACATTTAAAAAGGTTATGGCTGGTACATTTTCTCAAGACACCGGCCATTAGCGAGTGCAGTCAAAAGTCTTATAAGGGTCCATTTAAGTTGGGATCCTACCTTGAAGGCAGCTGGTCATGTAAGCAGCACCCTGCTAAGTTCTGGACAGCAGCTAATGTTTGCATATGATGAAAGCATACGTCATCATTATTTCTGCCTATACTGATGCACTGCAGTGGTTTAGTGTTTAGATCAGAGCTATTCTCTCTCTCTCTCTCTGGAACACTGTTAATTGTTTGGGGAGCTTCTATGCCGCTAAGTTTACAGAAATCCCAATATCTCTCATCTCATTGTCAGTTGTTTCGTTCTCTCTCTCCCACTCTGGGTTTCTCTTTTCTTCTTGTCTCTCTACAATACATATCCCTGTCTCCAGTGGCCTGTTATATTGTTGAGTAAAACACTTTAAACTGGATGCATTGTTCCTGCAGTTTAGCTTAATATGTTTCCTCTCTCCGCGGTGGATTGTTTGGAGCGCACAGCCCCAGAGGAGGCCACACAACCCCGCTCTTCTAGCTCCTCCATATGCTGCAGAGCTGTGGACCAAAATACTCAGAAGATGCAATCAATAAACGGGACAGACTCATCCACTACCATGTATTGCCCAAAAGTTTGAAAGCGCTTTCTTGCAAGGTATTTGTTTTCCTAACCTCTGATGGGGTTTCTATTCCAGACGGTCCTTTCTTATAATGTAAAGCTGCTAATTTTGGAGCTTTTCTTACGTAACTCCAACCGATGTGATTTTAATTGGTGGCTGCGATATGAGGTCACACTCTGTGCCGTTTTCCAAAACCGCAGAGTTCTGCTCATCTCGTTCAGAGACGTCATGCCATCATCTGGATGTTTCCGCTAACCACTGCCCCATTTCAAACCCATTTTCACTTGATGGTCCATGTGGAGACAACATCAGACTGAGTATCTATAAATGACTGTGTTGTTTATGAATTAATTGCGAAATGATACTATGGAAAAATTCTATTTATCTCTGTTTATGCAACAGGTGGGGCTTTTCTGAGACCATCTGTGAAAATGCTCGTATTTTCTAATTTAAGATAACAATTTTGAGTCTCACTTTATTTTAACGTCCAATTATCACTTTTAACTAACTATTAAACATTTCACGCCTCAATAAATTCTTAATTTGTTGTTTAATAATAGTTGGTAATGTAGTCGCCAAAACTAAAGCATCTAAAATAGGGTCATGCAGAATAAGGCATTAACATGTGCCTTGGAAGTACTAGTAAACAGCTAATAAGCTAATAACATAATAAAGAACTTAATACTAAGAATTAGTCCTTAAACTAGACTAAACTAAACACCTTTTAACATAGGGAACACTTTAAGACTTTTCCCTCAATTAATTCTTCATTAATAGTTGTTAAGTTTATGTATTGGGTCGTATTAGGGATGCAGAAAAAGGCACTGATATGTGCTTAATTCATTAAACTACTAATAATTACTACTAATACATTCCTAATATTCTATTAACATTAGCAACTAGTTAGGAGACCCTAAAATAAAGTTACCGTTTAGCCAATTGTCATTACATGTTATATTATCTTCATAGATATTTGGGTTCAAATGTCATATCAATGATTTATGTGAAAACAAGTATGTATCAAATATCAAATATCAGTGGTTCACATTATGCACAGTTTAGCATTATGTGATTATTTACAGCTAAACAACAACAAATGGGTAACACTTTAGCAGCGATCAATACTTACTATTAACTAGTTACTTATTAACATGCGTTGTACTGTTATATTACAGTACATCCCTAATCCTGCTAACAACCTTATTCAGTAGAAATTAGGAGTTTAGTTAGTACTGAGAAGTGTGACAAATTGTTTGTCTTTCAAAATGTAAAGAAATGGGATTATCTCTTTATTTCCAGCGAATTATTTTTAAGCAAAAGACTCAAAATGAAGACTGCCTACATTTGATTGAGAAGCACCTGATATCTAGCATTGTGGCCAATGAGCCATTGGTTCTGCGGCCAGATCTGAGCCAATAAGCTGTAAATGCCCTGTGACTAACCTCCCTGGAGCAACAGGAAATTACATCATAACCGCGATAAACACAGCAAGGACACAGACAGACTTAAACCCTTCACTAGACAGCTGTGACATCAAAGGCATTTCGAATCAACTGTATGTTTGTCAAGAGCAACAGCACCAGATCATTTCATTTAATCCAACGAAGCTGCAAGTGCACCAAAAAGGTGTGTTGTAGTTTAGTTGTGTTGCTTTCATCTCCCACCACACCTAACTGTTAGCAGGCAGCTTCACTAAACTAGAAAAGCTGAATGGTCCTTTTATAATCAGCAATGCTGGCTACAGATCAGGCTTTATTTCAGAGCATTCTGGACACCTTTGTTGATTGAAACTGCACTGTTCCAGTTTTGTCGCATTTAGCCCTCATTAGCTGTACATACACTGAACAAAACCTACATTCACAGAGGTCCACACAAACAAGCCCGCCGGTCATCGTGCCTCTCACAGGAAGTCCTCCTTTACCCCCTTCTGTGAGACCTTACGGTGTAATATACACACACAACACATCCCCTCTGTCTCTTTCTATGAGTTGAATGCAGCTGCAGGTGGGGGTGGAAGGCTGGTGTGTTGGCCTCATGGCGGAGGCTTTTCTGCCCGTATCTCAGCAGAGTGATGAAAAACATAAAATTGCTTTCTAATGAAAAGCAAAGGCGTTTAGGAACTCCCCCACCCGCCTTTTCCTTGCTTACAATAAATGCCTTCAGTGTATTTTTGTAGCGTTAAAACACTGCATTAGGCTTAAGCAGAGGGCAGTGACCTGCTTCCACACACACACACACACACACACACACACACACACACACACAGTTATGCACAGAGGTGTGATGCATGTGTGTGCAATTCTTGGATTTGAGTCTAAAATAAAAATGTAAAAACTGTGTAAGCAATAATAATAAGAAGAAACAGAAGAAGAAGAAGAAGAAGAACTGGATATTGGAGCAGAGAGTGAAACACAAGCTCTGTCATTATTTGGTACTACTTATCCTATCCATATTGCAATGCATGATGGATATAAATATTATAACCTGTAGATCTATGCAATAATGTTCATATTGCAACATTACTGCACTGTGTTATTTGAATTTATATTTTAACTGATGTATTCATTTAATTTATCTTCACTTTGGCAGTGTGTCATCAATGTGGTACTGCTACAGTAGTTTTGTCAAGGAGAGTCCTTCATGGTAACCATGATATCAAGGCCATTACTGTAGTGCCAAAAAACATGTCAGTGAATAAATAAATATATACTTTATACGTTCTTTGAATTGTGCCACAAACTAACTTAAGTACTACCCAAATCACCCGTCTCCAGTGTTGTCATTAAGGGAGTTTGCGAAGGCTGTTTAACTTTCAGAGAGTGTAGTGGCGTAACTGTTGAAGTTCTCTCTGAATTAATGTAGTGAAATAAGCGATGTACACACATTTATCACGCGCTCTGTTTACTCACTGTGTGGGAGCGCCGTGACCTCCGCCACTGGGATTTGCTCAGGTGAGGAACACCTTTAATGGTTTCGTCACACATGTATAGCGTATCTCATTCCACGTCTGAAGGCTGTGGAGGCCACCAGCCCACCGCAGGCCGTGATTTATGAGATGTTTTTACCTCGGTGTGTCTGAATTAGTCCAACAGCCACTGAGTTGTGGTCAGCACCTTAAACAGAAAGGCTTTGAATTGCACCGTCTCTCTTCCTTCACGTGTTTTTGGATGTTTAATCATTTACGAGGAATCATTTTTAAATATTTCTTTTAACACCTCCATTTAGGCCTAATTGTGATGATACTGATACTGTACTGGTGGACAGGGCTGGGAGGTTACTCTGGAAATGTACCACACTGTAAAAATTACTGTGATTTTAACGATAAAAAATGCTATGGTAAAAACCTGTTTAATGGTTAATGGTAAATTCCTGTAAATTTACAGGGAAAAAAACGTAAACTGACATTCCCAGAATTCCCTGCATTGCATTTTACATTTTGTATGAATTTGATGTTTTTTTTTAAATAATTGTTTCTTTTTAGTTTTTTCTTGTTATGGTTATGGTTATTATGGTTGTATGTTACATTTAATGTAGTTAAATGAATACTTATTGAATTAAAATAAAATTAAAACTTATTTCAGTTTAATGAGTCATCATGATGGTGTTTAGTGTTTGTGTGAATGACTCTGAGCTCCTTCTATAGATGTTAATGTTTAAAAGCTGCATGTGATGGGCTTTGGATCATCATGTGACTGAACAGATTTCAGTACTTTAATAGGTATATTAACATTATATCAGTTGAGGAAATTACGGTAATTAACTGTAAATTTCACTTAAACCTGTAAAAACTAAAATGTTGTTACCATGGCATATTTTTTATGGTTGTATTCTGGCAACCACAGCTTTTTGATATTTTTTTTTTCAGTGGAAATTACAGATTACAAGTTACTGTACTTAAAATGTAACGAGTAATGTAAATATTTCAATTGCTTCAGTAATGTAACCGATTACATTTTATTATGTTTTGATGTAGCTTTGGATGAAAGCATCTGCAAAATGGCTAAATGTAAATGTTGATGATTTTGACAGATTTAAAGCAGGCAGGCTTAAACTAATAGCAGTCTAGTGCTCAATGTTGATTACTGTCACACTTTCAAAATACGTCTTAACTTGATTTAATATTACAATAAATCATTTTAGAGCACATCCACCAGAAAAATCAGACTTTAGTACATATTTTTTATTGTGAGATTGTTAAATACGGGTTAAATAGGTTAAATACAGATCAAATCTTTGCATAGCTGTGACGCTAGCACACTAGCATCTAACAATGTCAAAATAACAGTTAATCGTAAACAAATAAAGCACAAAACTAAATAGAAAATAAAACAGTTATAGAGTGTGTGTCCTATTGTGTCCTAAACTCTTGAAGCGTTGCTGTCTCATATTTTAGTGCACTCAATGCAATTTAGGAAAGAAATCATTCAGATAGCTATGTGAAAATATTCAGATCTAACCTCCTTTATAATTTAATTTGACATCTTTCTCAGTAACGGTAACAGATTGCAGTTACATTTTACATTTCACGCTTAATTCTGTTATATGTTATTAGTTACTCTACTCCCCAACTTTGCTGGTAAGGTAGCCTATGTATACAATATTCCAGATAATCTGGTCGAAAAAAATTATAATGAAATTATATAGTTCATACCTTTTTCAGAGGAGAAAGATGTCAGACAAACCAAAGTCTCCTTTTTGTCTCACTGCTGTCTTTGAGAAACAATCTCATTTGTGATTTTATTTCCTATGGGCATTGGGTTAGGTGCATAACATGATTTATTCCCCTTCCACCAGAGGGCACAGTTCTGCTAATTACACATGCACTGAAACACACTGATGTCAGCTGAGCTACGTCTCATAGGAACCAATATAAATGTGTTAATTCTCCATGAACCTATAAACACTGGTGTATCCGTCTGTCAAAATCATTAGCTGAAAGAAATCTAATCTATGGAAAGAGCACAGAGGGTGAAATCATTGAGCCAGCAGTTCTTCCTTCGCTCTAGGAAACGCAGATGAGATCATTAAGCAGCGATAGAAAGCAGTGGTTTTTATTATGTTCTGCAAAGATGAACAGTTCTGTCCTGAGAGTTTAAAAATTGGATAAAACATATTGATCAAAGTGTAACTAGATTGATGGATGCTAACTGCTCTTACCATATTCATATGACATATGTAAATTCTATGGCATTATCAAATTTAGTTTTTTATTGGAAATTTTCATGGAAATACTTCCAGATTCCAAAAAAAAAAAAAAAGTACTTCAGCTACCACGCTACTTCCATGTTTTTAGGCTGGTGAAGGTTTCAGGGTGCTGAAGCAAGGATGCAAGGATCATATTCATATTTAAATGGTACTGCAAAATACCTCGAAACATACTACTGTATATGTTTATTTTTAGATGAAAATAATGTAAACACACACACACACACACACACACACACACATATATTTACAGCTAGAATTGACACTGTAAAAATTATTGAAAACAAATGGAGTAAATTTTAAATAATAAAAAAAAAAAATACTACTACAAAATACCTAATGTAATGTCATGTTTAATTCAATAATTCATTTTTGCTGGTTTTGAGTGGAAAACTTTTCAATATGGAATTTTTGTGTCAGTAAAATCCAATGATTTATATTAGGTTCTGTAAAGATTAACATTTTCCCCCAGTTTCACAGACAAGCTTTAAGCATGTTTGAGCCGTCTCAGATGAAGATATCTTGCTCTGTAATATCTTAAAACACGTCAGTGTCATTGTTCTGTGTTAAGATGCACACCTGTAATATTTTCTTATAAGGCATTTTTGCAAAAGTTGCCTAAATATCTTAATTTAACTATTGTCTAGTTCTGGCTTAAGCTAAGCCCCGTTTGTGAAAAACAAACAAACAAACAAACAAATAAATAAAAAACATTTCCACTAACTTGATTAATGGATCTTAACTTTTAAAACTG
>JAUMHP010000057.1:2585588-2601083 GCA_032361065.1 Enteromius trimaculatus
AATTGCATTTTGAGCAACATGATGGACTTGGAATATATATATATATATATATATATATACACATAAAAATATATATTTTTTTCCTGATGCATTTAAATTTTAATATAAATAAAATCAAAATAATAAAAAAAGGCCATAGATAATATATGATTGAATATTTCCTTTTTTGTGCCTTGCTTACTACAAGGTGACATGTAGATGAGAAGTATTTGGACAGACTCTGTTTAATATGAAACAAAATCCTTGTTTATTGATGTACAGTAGATGGTTATCGAGCTGTAAGCAGAGACGAGCAGTGAGACTGCTTTCATAGCTGCTGTTTTAGGACTCCCTGTAGTGTACTTACATCTGGCCTATTTGACAAAATACAACAATAAGAGTCAGTTTGTTGTTTCGGTACAGTCTATTCTGACCAATACAGCGTGACGTTTCCTCACAACTCAACTCATTGCTCAGTTAATAATTTCTGCTTAATTCTGCTGAGCCAAAATGTACAATATCTCCTGTGTGTGTGTGTGTGTGCGTGAGTGAGTGTGCTTCTCTTGTCAGGGCAGACAAATTATGTGTAAGCAGAGTTTCTGTACACAGTGGCAGACACACATTTCCCATCCAACACACATATTCAGGCTCCAGTATAGTCACATTTCAAATGCTGCTGAAATTACAACATTGTGTCATGTTTCTTTGATACATGTTTGATTTACACTTTTTTCTTTTGCTGTGTACAGTCTAGCACCAGCACACTTCTCTGAAGGCTTTAGTGATCCGAAGTCCTTGATCAGCTGGTTCAGGTGTGTTTAATTATGGCTGGAGCTGACAGTGACCCTCCAGGAACAGGTCTGGAGAGCCCTGCCATAGAGGAATCAACATAAGGAATGAGGAGAACATTTTAATATAGCCTAAGGAACCTTTTTTGAAATGGAAACTGCATGGCCGCATAGATTTTCAAGGTTCTTCATTAGAGGCAAAGAATAAACCTTTGTTTGTTTTTTAGTAATAGGAACTATACTGCATAAAATGTGACCTATATTGTAAAATAGCTTTGTTTGTTACTACTGTAGATCCAACAGTCAAGCAAGGTACTAACAATGCCAAGGTCATGGGTACTCAGTTAATGTATGAGCTAAACTGAATAAAACATGTTCTTTGAATGCAACGTAGACTGTTTTGGACAAAAAGCATTGCTAAAGGTTCAAATTTACACTTTTGTCAGAGCTTGAATTTGAATTTCTGATCTAAATTGTGAATACACTGACAAGTAAATAATTTGTTATAAATGCACACTTCTTGTGATGTATCTCCCAAAAGAGGAGAAGAACACAAAAGAGACTTTTTGTTTAAAGCTTAGGCTATTCCATGGTTGCAAAAAAAATGACTTTTTCTTTGTCATTGTAGTAGGCTATTAAGCAATGTTGTTGGGATTTGTTGCTAATATAAATTTGCCAAATATGTAATCTTACTGACTAACATATATCAGGTTTTACTACACTGGAAAATGAGAACTGTATTAGTCCTGAAGAATCAAACGAACAAACCAGTTATCTTTTGCACTGGATAACTATAGGTGCAGCTTTTATTGTAAATATATATTTATATATATTGCATGATGAATATTGCCTATGGAGTGTTTTAAAAGTTATTCCTCCCTGGGTTACAATATACACAGACACACTTATGTGCCCAGTCACTGAAACATATGCATGCACACACAAAGACTGTAGAGATAAATGATGTCATTTGTCTCCAAGTGTCATAATCTGGGTCAAATCACGGTCTGCTCTAGACTGACTGCACACTCATATTCAGTCCGACACATACGTCTGATCTCACCGCACTGTAATTTGATCCGCTTCTTGCCCCACACCGATCCAAACACACACCCCCTCCAGGATGGGTATATTTAACCCTCGATGTCTCCTCACATTACTGCAGCCATTATCTGTTAGTTAAAGGCTGGGAGTGGTGTTCAGGGTGCTCTGCCTCCCTGACCAGCTGCTGAACTCTCGCACACTCCTGGAAAACACGCTTGGGCCGCACTGCTCGTTTGTCACGCAGTACACTGACAGTAAAAGGTCATCGCCTCCCATCGCTGCGAGCCAAAAACAGCAGCCTCCATATTACCCAGCACAACGGATTTGTTTAAGACTGGGAAGACAAACGTATGCACACACAAACACTCAGAGCTTTATCTAATCTAGGTCACCTGTCTGAGCATCTACCTCCCAGGTGGCAGAGGAGACACTGTAACATTGCTGTGTGCCGGCCATTACAGTCATCTGCCCATAACAATGTCTAGAAATGAGCACTGAGACCCTTATTCTGATCACCAGACACCTCGGAGTGGACAAAGAGGAGACACTATCTCATTTTATGAATAGAAGCAGGATTCTCTCTCAGCAATGGATAAATACAGTTTTTGGGCATTATTTAAGCAGAATGAGACCTGCTGAGAGACTGTAACTCTGCAGGTAAAGTCTGGAAAACACTAAATATGAATGCAACTAGATTTTTGTGTTTTATGCAGGTGCAGCAAAAACTGGATGTGTTGTGCAACAAGGTTTAGTGTGTAGGGTTTATGTTTTTTTGATATAAGCTCTAAATAGTATGAAACGGTAATAATCATGCATGTCTCAGAAAACACCACTAATAATTAATTTTAGTGAGTAAATTGAAAAAAAAAAAAAAAGACATTTTGAATACTTGTTATGTGTGTATTCTACAGTCCAGCTTTGTCGAGTCCAAGACCAGACTAGTCCAGATCAGAGAGAGAAAAAAGTATCCTCTTCAAGACCACATACTTAAAGGGGTCATGTAAAGGCAAATTTCCATGAGCTAATATGATTTTTTAGGATCTTAATGGAAAGTTTGTAATATAGTTTGTTTTAACATTTCTCAAAGATTTTCCCCTGTCAAAAACAGCTCTTTAGAAATCACTCTGTTCTGTGTACTTCTCCTTTGAATCTTCACGAGCTCCGCTAACTCCGCCCGGACGCTCTCAGAGGATCTTTTTTTAGCTGTATTCATAGTGAAACTAACTAATTAGCACATTATCAATAAAGGAGACTTGCAAAGATTCATTAAAATACATTATACTCACTGCTTCTGTAGGTGAGGCTGGGTCATGAATGATTCTCGCGAACATAAATGTATTTCGGTTGATCAAGGGGGCGTTTCCCTTCAGAACCAAGCGTAACGTTAATCCTCCGCGTCTTCAGTCACTCAGATGACTACTAATCACTACTACTCTGTTCATTAATACATTCAACAACAAAACACCTCAATCTCTCAGGAGACTTGCTTGTCTCTGCGTCTCGGTCTGACGACGGCTCACTCAGGACGGGTCTGAGGTAACACATCAGTTCTGTCTGTGGGACACGCTGCTGTCAACCATCTATTGTGGGTGTGGCCTCTGTCTGTGTGACGTCACACCGACATGCATTTGAGAATGGCTTGATTTCAGAAGGGCCAACTTAGGGTAGGGTGGTTGTACACACACTCCCAACACACATTTCAGTCCAAACAGCTTGAAAAAACCCATTTAACTATTGCTAATGTATGTGATGCGAGAGACCTATTCTAAGAAAATCATTTAGCATTATTATTTGTAATGATCAAAAAGCAGGGGTCTCAAACTAGATTTCCTATGAAACTGTTTATATCTCCCCCTAGCATTTGAAATTAAAAATAGTTTTTGTATTTGTTGTGTTTTACGATGACGGGACGGGACGTCTTCAGTTCACTTAGTTTTGTCGTGGCCACGAGATATTAATTCAAGGGAATGTAATATTATGTCGTGGCCACCATAGATATATAAATATATAAATAAATTGTTAGGGCTATGTTTTATATTTATTTCCACAGTAGGTGTATACCTAATTAATGTTCTGTATAGTATACTCTAGTATACTTTATGAGTCTTTATGCCCGTGCGTTATGATAAAAAAGCGTGTTGTGTTCTCACTCAGAGAATTCCTCAACGAAACTGATGATTCAACGGCTGCACTACGCATTAAGCTATATTAATAATGATTAATTTGCAGAAATTAAATTAAACATGTTAAATTCATAATAAACTGCATTTTAAATTCCAGTCTGCATAATCAATGCTTTATTAGGCTACATTGTATTACATATATTTATATTAGGCTATATATTGTTTCATATTATAAAGTCAGAGTGTTATGTAAAAAGATCGAAATGAAGGAGAAAAAAACGAATAGCTTTATAAAATATAACAGGCTAATGATAATGATGTTGATGGTGATGCCGCATTAGCCAATCAGAAGTACATACTAGTTCAGATGACCATATATCTGTACCATTAGCTCGTGTTGTCATGCCACACAATCATGAAAACTTCTGTCTGTCCCTCCTCCTCCCTAGTGCCACCTGTATAGATCTGCTACAGGTTTCTACCGTTTCTTGCAGCAGCATGTCCTTTTGACTGTTAGTGTGACTAAGATGAGTACATTCTTTTATTTTTTCGGCAACAGTAGCAGACAGATCTTGTTCGGAAATGTACATTACTTGGCCAGAATCAATACCTCTGAGAGTTATGACTGAATTAGTATTATTAAGGCTGAAAATAATTTTTTGCTATATAAATAAATAAAAAGTGAATTTCAAACATCAACTGTAAAATCTACTGAAATCAGACACTGCTAAGGGTTAAATATCAAAGAGTTCAATGTGTTTATAGTTGTTTGGGTGAGAAGTGATGTGACGGGAAAGAGGTAACGTAGTTTATGACACATATCTGTTCTGTTTGAATAGTCAGGGATGGACAAACCATGACAGTGAAGGTTTGTGATGTTCTGAGCGCTCCATTAAAAGTCTACATAAACTGACTGACATTTCTCACTAACAGCGTTTCTGTCTTTTTCTCTGTCTGCTTGTGTGAGGAGAATACTTTCCAAGGTCAAGCACTAAGAGCAAGGTACAATACCAATCCTTCACGATCAGGTCAAGTGGTGAAAGAAACAATATAATTCTAACTTCCTGTGTTATTTCTATTTAAAAATGACATCATGACAAGACAAGAACACACATAGTCCCACAGTCCCCTCACTAATGACCTACATCGCCAGAAATATAAATGCAATTCATGGCCTCAATATAGTAAAAATAAATTATATATATATATATATATATATATAAATACACAAGCTATTTTTGGTCAGAATATACTGCTACCTCCAGCAGAACATGTGCTAGCTCAGTTCCCGTCCTCCGCCCATCGGTGGAGTGATTTAGTGCAGTCTCCGGCCATTATTGTTTTTTCTGTGCTGGTGTTATTCAAGAACAGTGAAGTGATGATGCAGAAAGTCACACACTTTATTTTATTTTCGTCACATAAGAGTCAGGATTTTCACCTAGAAACTGAAATCAGATTTTCAGTACTGCCAGGCCACTGTTTATGCATGTGGTGCTGTCAGTGTGATATAAATTCAGGCTTGCTTCATATCTTACACTCTTAACTATAACACCTTTTTTTTTTTTTACATTATTACATTTTTGTATAATGTTATGCCAAATCATTAGTACACTCAACCTGTGCACACACATGAAACTGTGGTCTTAAGTGGAAGGGATGATTTTCAGTTAATACTGTACCAAATTCAGTGTATAGGGGTCTTCTTTATACACAGTAAAACTTGTATTGTTTTATCATACTATTACAGACTCTTGTCATTCCCCACTTCATCTCTTAAATCTATGTTTAACAGAATAGAAGTTCGAAATAATTTCAATGAATTACTGACAGTTGACACTGATTGTTTTTGAGATCAAATTACACAGACTGGCATATAAAATGTAAAATTACACATAAACACACTCACACAGTAACTTGGGTCTAACACATTCCAAAAATCTACAGCAGTTTAACATCCTCCAAAACCCGCAAACCTTTCCATCATCACCTGATTTCTAGTGTCATTCCACACAGACTCACCTCATTAGATCCAGTGACTGTCCACACCTCCTTACTGCAGACACACACACACACACACACACACATTCCTATATTTGTGAGGACTTTGATTTGTTCTATTTTGACCTAACAATATTTTTATGGCCCTACACCAACCCTACCCCTAAACCTACCCTTCACACAAACCTTCTTGCATTTTTACATTTTAATATAAACTTAATTTAACATTTTTTATTTATTTCCCTTATGAGGACCGAGCAGATGTCCTCACAATGTCAAAAATCTCAGGTTTTACTATCCTTGTGGAGACATTTGTCCCTCACAACTATAGCCAAACAAACACACACAGACATGCAGACACATTTTTAAAGAGAATTTTAAAGTGGGACAACTTCTGCACCCAAAATCTATCATTTGTAGGTGAATACAGGGAATTATTATGCATTTTGTCCTCAATACACAGTTGCTCTTCATATACGTGAATAAAAAGGTTTACCTGTCACAGCAATCCTGAGGAGTTCCAAAAAAAAAAAAAAAAGATGCATGCACAACTGAATGCGAAATGAGATCTAGAAGATATTTACAACTCAATACAAGTTAATAATTGCATCTTGGTTAAGAAAACTGTAATATTATAATTCCCTGTAAAGTTCTTTAATAAGTGCATAAAATGTTCACTCCTCATTCTAGCAAGCAATGAATACAGGTCTGGTAATTTGTTTTCCCTTTCCCTCTGCTGTCCTTATTGAAAAGCAAATAAATCTTTTGTTGTTGGACCATTGGGACCATCCACTGTAAGACATATAGCTAGCTATATGAAACATGGTTGTTACTATTTTTAGTCACTCTCTTTGCTACAACCCCACCATATCAATTGCGACCTTGATCTTTTGTTGATTATTGGCACCCGTGACATCTGCCTGTGCAATGCACTCTGTTTAATTGGTGCAACACACTATACATCACGCAAATACACAGAGCATCTACATTACTATTAATGTTAGTACAGAGCAGTGGCACTCATCAACTTAATCAAATGAGCAAAAACGAATCAACAAGCTTTAGCTATTTACATAATATGGACTTATTTTATATGCGTATGTGTGTACACACACACACACACACACATATATATATATATATACATACATGAAATTAACACTTTTATTCAGCAATAATGTGTTTATCTGATCAAAAGAGAGAATAAGTAATAATTAATGCTGTCAAAATTATTGTGCTAGTTATTGTGATTAATAAAATAAAAAATCAATGTTTTTGTTTACATAATATATGTTTGTATACACACACATGCATGTATATATTTGAGGAAAATATGTAATATTCATATATTAAATGTATTTATATATAATATGCATTATATAAAAATATATATGTAAATACATGTATATTTTCAGAATATTTACTGTATGAGTGCGCGTATATATTTAAATATATATAACAAATATACACAGTACATACACGTACAATATATAAACAAAAGCATTTAATTTTTGATGCAACTAATCGTTTGACAACACTAATGAAAATGGTACATTTTTCTATTTCAAATGATATTTTGAATAATTGCTGCTCCTATTACTCAAAGAATCCAAGACAGGAATACAGTATGTTTTAAAATCTGTTTGTAAAAGTTTTAAAAATGTTTGTTTTTTTAGACAGGAACTTTTTATAGTTTTATATTTCACAATATTACTGTTTCAACTGAATTCTTGATCAAATAAATGCAACATTGGTGAACGATGAAAAAACATTTTCAAACACACTTTCAAAAACATTAAGAACCTTTGCAGACCGCAAGCGTTTGAGCGTTAGTGTATGCAGTAGAGTTCATGTGTGTTTGCTGTGGTTCTGCAGAGGTGAAGTGAAGGTGTATCTGTCAGCCTGAGGGGGCAGTCACTCTACATCTGACATCAGCAGGTCATAAACCCTGACCTCTTGACCTCTCTCTGGTCATATCGCACAGCACTCATCAGCTTCAGACACACACAAACACACGCCATCATGTCTGAACCCACTAGTTCATGAAGAGTTACACCATTCTTAGAAAACTCAGAGCTGGACTTCTACAAGCTTCACTTGTCCCTTTCGTTGTTGAGTGTATGCACTTTAGATATGCTGATGTGTTACTTCGCAGATGTGTTAATGAGGTGAGTGCAGTTTTTGTTCAGTCAGCTTCTGGATAAAGTCTCAGCTGATTGATGAATCTCTGGTGTTAAGTTGAACCATGATAAAAGCAGAACTTGAGAGTTTTTGGTTATGGGTTGTGTGAGTCACATCACTATGAAAGCTGTAATACGAAACAGACGGAGAGGCTTCAGTCAGACAAAGATCACAAAACACACACATATATCCATACTGTCCAAACAAATGAAAGTGCACAACAGCAACGACTGAACACTGAGATATGTTTATGATTTGTGCTGTCAAACGATTAATCGTGATTAATCACATCCAAAATAAACGTTTTTCTTTAATATATGTGTTTATGCTGTTTTTATTTATTATGTTTATATTAAAACACACAAGTACAGTATATATTTTGAAAGTATTTGCATGTGAATGTATTTATATATTTATATACATTCATGTATTTTCCTATATTTGATATTTTCTAAACATATTTAATATATAAGCATAACATATTTCCATTAAATATACACATGCATGTGTTTGCATTTATATAAATATAATACATAAATATACATCCAAATATACTATGTAAAGAAAAACTTTTATTTTGGATCCGATTGATCGTTTGACAGCACTACAAACACTATTACCACTTTTTGCATGCTAGATTTCTGTGAGCATATAGATTCATGAAATAATGTCCTTATAGTTATAGGATAGTGAGATGATTGAAACTGGATATAACAGCACCTGATCGTCATATAATGCAGTTAACCTGTTTGTTTCGTATTAATGTGCCCTTTAGGTTTGATCTGAAATAGATAAAGCCAGTCAGATTAAATCTTGCCAGATTAAGAATGTGTTTTCTAGTTTTGTAAGCATCAGACGGTCAGTGAATGGACTACCTGTGGGCAGAGAGCACATGAGACCATTCAAGAGTCCCGTATTTTCCAGAGTTCATATTACATGGAGAGTGTTTTACAGCCCTTGCAGCCCCACACAGAGCAACAACAGAGAGCCAAATTATATTCCTCCTGATAGAGGACAGGACAGCCATACACACACACACACTCGAAAACATGGCCCAGTTACACACATCCCAGCCTGTGTGTGTTTGTTTGTGTGAATCTGTGTGCATCCCTCGGGAGGACAGTTAGTCCAGAACTACTACACTGGCACATTTTCTCCAGCATACATTACCCACACAGACAAACAAGACCGGCTGAGCATTTGTGTGTGTGTGTGTGTGTGTGTGTGTGTGTGTAGGCAGAGAGGGCGTGCTTTGCGGGCGGAGAGGGCCGAGAGGTGAGCTCTGGTGGTAATAAAAGCATATGCTGGCTGTTAACTGAATGAGAAATAAAGACATCGCAATGATCCATCTTCATTACTTCTCTTCCCCTCTCCTTCATCCGCACCCGGATCTGTTTCAGCAGGTCACATGATATTCAGCTCTCTCTCTTTCTCTCCAGCTGCCTGACTCTAATGGTGCTGCTCTGATGTTACGGTTGGAGTTTGCATCCACATGAGGAGAGATAGAGAGAGAGAGCGAGCGCTGGTTTCCGTGCTGAATGACTGCTGTTCAAGGACGTTTTGGAGACGGTGCTGCTCTCCCTGAAAATGAACCATCACCACCTGACACATTCAAACGGAGATGTTTAGAGAAGCTCTGAGAGGAGCCGCTGTCCTCACATGCTGTATGTCACGGCCAGTACGGCTTTGTACGGTCAGCTGCCTGGTGGAGTCATGTTGTGTGTTCACATGCTCACAAACACACACTCGCATTTGAAGCAAAGCTTGCTGCTAAATAAAACAGCTATAGAATAGATCGGCCTCTTTATGTGTGAGATATAAATACCAAAATACCTTTTTTGCTAAAGGTTTTGTATCTTTTTAAAAGGCACCAGTGACAGCTTCCGTACCTTTATTTCTGAGAGTGTACTAAACAATCATAATGCATTTGATTATGGCTCCAAAAGAAAAAATAATAATGAATTAATTCATCATATTCAAAATGAAAATGTGTGTGTGTCTACTGTGTACATTTATTTTAAATACACACACCTACTGTACATGTATATATTAAGTAAAAATATGTTTGATTTATGTATGGACAAATAGTATGTAAACATAGACATAAACTGTGTATATATATATATACACACACACACGTGTATACAGAGATAATAATAGAAATTATATACAAGTGTGAATTTATATATATACACACACACACACGTGTATTTATATGTTATATGTATAGAAATATACATGGCACACACACAAAAAGTAACATCAACATAAAGGTTTTGTTTGGATGTGGTTAATTGTGATTAATCACGTGGCAGCCTTACATTGGATGCCTTTCAAATGTAAAATAAAATAACAAGAAATGATATTCTCTACAAAGAAAACAAAGGCAATTTAAGGATCATTGACATTGACGTAAGGATCAAGGACATTGAATTCTCCAAAAAAGAAAAGAAAGAAATGCCACAATGCCAAATAAAAAAGGATCCTATGTAAACGAGCTTTATTTTAATGTAACTTTCATTTTAGAGTTCAATTTAAACCAGACATGACGGCAGACGTTTTATATTCCTTTTTAATTATTATTGTTCTGATTCATTCGCTCATTCACTTCTTTTAAAAAATAAAAAAATATGTATGCACTGATTCAGCTTTATTTCTTTCTTTCTTTCAACATGTTTGTAAGTGATTTGTGCTTACAAACATGTTTTTAGTATCCCCTACTGCTCTGTGCAGAAAAGAAAAAAAAGTTTTATGTGGTTTTCAGGGCAATTAGGAAGTACGTGTGCGTTTGCTAAGCCTCCGTGCATAAACTCTCCTAGCTAAGTGCAAAGATGCAGCAGGGCTTTATCTCTCTGATCAGGAGTCTAAACGCCACACTGACACCATAATTACATGATTTATATCATTCTGTGATTCTAAGACAGGCACGGCACCTCTCTTCTGCTGATTCATGAGGAACGCACTCCAGTGCCTTTTGAGGGCACATCAAAGGAATTACCTTGATTCATACGCTTGATGTTTGTTTAAATAAATGCATGGTGATCAATCTTAAGGGCTTCACCAAAGTTTGTTTGGCTCCAGACAGACTGAGGGCCGGAGCCAGATCTCATCTCAAGCAGAGCGGCTCTTCCGAACACAAACCTGGCCTGCTGGGTCCTCCTAAGAAAAGATCCAGAAACACAGCTCTCCTCACCTGAGCGTGTGTGTGTGACTACTTTGTTTTCCGTTCTGCAGTCGGGTATACGACCTCAAACAGATCGCCAAACTCTGCCAGTTCCTCCAGGGGCCGGCGAAATAGGTGTGCGAACTAAAAATAAATCTGTTACCGTGCAGCGGCACTCAGTTTAGTCACTGAGGAGGGTTTTTTTTATTCTCCAGCTGTACTCAGGTGGGTTTGGCCTCATGGTTTGGAGGCATACATTAATTATCTCGCTCACAGGAACTGCCCTGCCTCGCTGCTGACTTACTGCCCTTCACTGCCTCCACTCTGAGGGGGTTTTAAAGCTGCCATTTAATACAGTTCGGGCATCTAGGCCTGCGGACCGGGCTGAGTGCTGCGTATGCAAATGAAAAGATACCTTCTGAGTGTCCAAATGAAAAGGAGGCAATTCATTAATCACAGAGGTGTGTGAAAGTGATTTTTACTATGAAGGAATTCAGAGATGCTGAAGTCCCGTGGTGGTGTGTGACTGCATGTGTGTGTGTTTGCTGGGGGCTGCTGCTTGCTTCGATGACACTATCTTTCCGTATCTGGACACAGCGCCACCATTGCCACCGATAATATTTGTTTATCTTGGGCGTTCTTGAGATGCTGCTTGCTCTCCTCCGAGCGTTCTCACAGCAGTCACACACACTCACGGTTGTCCTCCATCTAACACATCTCAGCCGGTTACAGGACTCATGTTCACTGTGTGTCACTGCTAAAAAGCTGTTTTCATCTGTCTCCCCTGCTTTCTGCATTGATAGATACACTCTAAAAGTGGATATATATTGAAATGCAATGGTAAAACCCTTGGTCAGTTAATTGGTTCGTGGTAAGCAGTGTTATGTGAGTTATGTAGTCAGATTTCTTTTTTCTTTGCATCGATGCAAAGGAAAAACATATCATTTTAAAACATGATTTTTTGAATTATACAATAACTTAAAGTAGAGCTGAAATTTTTACTTGCTCTGGTTATGATTTCATTATTAATCAGTGTCACTAGTAAACTGGTAAAATAAATTGTGTCCTGTTTCATTTTAACTGTAAACAGAATCAGTTAAAATCAGTTGAAATGTGTACTGCATAACAAAAACATTTAGAGATATGAAAAAAAAGCCTAATAGCAGTGTTGGCATAAGCAGTTTGATCAATAACAGGGGTTATGAGATCTCTTTCAATGAGAGCAGTTAATAGCAACTTGATTAAAAATTTTTCAAAAAGTTTTTATAGATTTCATGCTTATCTGGGAAGATGTCCAAATCCAGCTGTCAGTCACTGATTTTAAAGAGTGCACATCGTGAAGGTGTATGTCAGTGCAGAAAATAATGATAGCATGCATGTTTAACTATTGCTGAAACACAAGTTAATTCAGCCAAATTCAATGACCATTTACCCAACTAAAATTAACACTAACGGGAATAATAACCTTTGTATATCCATTATTAAAGAAATGAAGCCAAACTGGTTTGCAATAAGTGAATTTAGTGATACTTTTACTCTGTATAGACCAGTGGCCTGTTCCATAAAACAAGTTTACCAAATAAGCAAGGCTTATTTCAGTTACTTTGACTTGTTTTGTAAAAAAAACATCTACTGACAATAAGCCTGACTAACCAAAATAAGCCTGGCTTGTACTCTAATCTTGTTTTATGGAACAGCCCCCAAGACCATATGGAAACTGAGCAGTGTTTGTTTAACACTGAGGATTTTGAAAAAAGTAACCAAAAAGTTCATTGTTTTTTTTTGTTAAATAATGTATTCAAATTAATTGGGAAAATTGTCTTGGTCTACAAACAAACGCAAACATATTTCAAGAGAACTGTGATATATAACACAAGTTTTGTTGTGGTCTTGCTGGGATCGTATCGGCACCCAAAGACAGCTGCTAGTCTACCAGCATCCCAGCATGCAACACATATCTTATACTAGACCACCAGCACACCTGCTTACTGTACTGAGTTCAGAAAACCAGCAGCTATCTCATGTTGGTCCCAGCATGCAATACATACTTTATGCTGGTGACCAGCAATGCTTTTATTATCTCTTTTATTATTTAGATTATCTCCTTGGTTTTGAAACTTTAATCTTTGCAACTTCTGGGATCGTATCCATACACTAACAGCTTGTAACACTCCAAGGAGAAAGAAAAATTTGAAATCACATCATATGACCCCTTTAAATTTGTAAACATTAATGTGGTGCTAATGGAAAATTCCTGGCAACCACATAGCACCACTATTTAGTACAGATTTTTTTTTTTTTTTTTTTTTTTTTTTTTACATTTTTATGTCCATCCAAAGCCAACAACATTTATAACAAGCAATTGTTTTGCAAACGTCCAACAGCATTTCACCTCTCCCCATGCTGTACAAGCATGCAATCAGAAGGTACTCAGTGTATCATTACACACCCTGCTGCACAGCTCCAACGAGGAGACCGACTTCAGCCAGCCAAACGAAACTAAAACAAATGCGGCATATCAGACATGCTCCAGTGCATGTATGATTCATCTGGCTGTGTAAACTGTTTCTCTTTTTAGCTCTTTGCAGAATGCCTCCAAGTGCTGCCTGTTATTGTGTACTGCTCCATGCACCCCAGCCATGAACAGGCTCATGTGCCACTGAGATTGTTTTCAACTGGAAAATTATATCAAACTAAATACAACACCTGAAACCAAACGAAATGAATTAATCGAGTTACTGATTTGGAAACTTGAGCCATGCATGAAAATGAACTACAGCAGGATTTGCAGGTATGGCATTTGACTGCGTGTGAAGGAGAGAGGTGTTTATCTTATTTTATTACAGATTTAAACAAAGCATTTTATAACAGCTGTTTTTACTGACAAATGACCAGGTAGTTTCTTCAAGTTTAGCATGAGAAGAAAACACTGCACTGCATGTTGTTTGACAAGAAAAGCGATGTAACAAAAACAGTAAACTATACTAAGTATAATTTAGTATAAGGTTGTCTATTGGCACTGAGATCATCACATACCTCAATGCCTCTTTAACACGTTGTTTTACTCCAACAATACGTAACACAGGAATCCATATCTTTGTAATTTAACAATTTCACACTGCTGTTGTTTATCTGTGCTTTCTGTGTTACCACCTCAGGTGTGCATTATTTTCCAATAATTCAAACTTTCCTTACATAACAGAGCTCAAAATAAAGAAGAAAGCATTAAAAATGTCTATACAGACCTAGCGCTGTGAGGATTTGTAGTGATGGTAATTTTCTTTCTATATGGAAGTTTAAACAATTTTTAACGCAATTTTTAAATTGCCAAATTCCTAGTAAAATAAGACCCTCCCCACTGTCCTGCAGTGAGATACACCATGGAAAAGAGTTGTGGCATGGAAATGAGATCAGCCAGAGCCAGCTATCATCATTTTATTTATTTAATATGGAATGTTAGACCACAAATACAGTGTAAGTGTATTTTAATAAGACAAAAACAAAACACCAGTTTGATTAACATTATTAATTACATTATTCACAGAGCTTTATGTAAGCAATAGTTAATTTCCTTTAAACAACATTAGAAACACAGTCTTGATGGGAAATGATTTGGAAATATACTTCCGCTTTGAGTGAGTAGACCCAGGCACACAAATACTCAGCAGAGGCAAAACATAAAATATTTATAGGACAGTGTTATATCACCATCAGTTTCAGTGTGACCTAAATGAGCTACGAGAGGAAATCGGTATCATATGTGACACCAGCAGACGAGTGAGGTGAGAGGAGGAGTCCCTGTGTTAAAATATAATAGAACTTCAAAGACAAATGAGGTAGGAAAATATATGTTCACATAAATTATTTCATATCATCATATGCAGTTTTGATAATACACATGCTTCTGCATCGACAGAAATGGTTAAACTATTTGGTTCCCATGAAAAACGCATTTTACAAGATGACAATTACGAATTAGATTTGTATGGAAACACGAAGAGAATTTTTTTTTTTTTACATAAATTACGACTTATGTTTTTTTTTTTTTTACATAAATTACGATTGCTTAAATATAAAATATTTTTTTTTAATTTATAAATAAACTAATTTTTTTCTTCATGACTGAACAAATTACATTTCAAGTGTTCACGCTTCCTCATATAATATTGATAGCGGGTTTGGCGTGCTGTCCAGGGAGCGGGCCGGGAGAACGGCGGGC
>JAUMHP010000057.1:2610862-2634202 GCA_032361065.1 Enteromius trimaculatus
TATATATACCCCCCACACACACTTACATATAGTCGGTGCACTATTGACCATGCATATGCAATAAATAAATCTCTTTTAAATCCCAGAAATCCGATACTATCAGTAAACTACTCCACATGCATGTTTGTAAGGTGAATGTTTGAGATGTTTCGCCAGAAATAAACTTCTAAACTTTTACATTTTGTCCTCCCTGCAGTGTATTGCTTTACTTATTCTCTCTCTCTCTCTCTCTCTCTCTCTCTCTCTCTCTCTCTCTCTCTCTCTGGTTGTGATAGAAGTGGCTTTTATTGATATTAAAAGTCTTTACATAGCCCAGCATTGGTTACATTTCAGACACACACTTACTTACATAAAAAGTTGATAAAATTATTAGTACTAGAATTTTGTCTCTCACACGTTTACTTAGCAATCTATAAAATGACAATGTTTTACAATAGTTCTTAATACTACTATAACCTTACTCTAACAGAAAACTATTTACTGTTTCCATGCAGGCTTACTGTTTTTGCAAACAAGAGCGCCTCCAAACTGACTTTTGAAAAAGTTTTGTCACGTTAACCTCACTACGGGGTACATATCTGTCCCACAATATATGGTGTAGCCCACATACAAACTGGCCGCAAGCACAAACATTTTTAATGCTGATGGACACTTTTTTAGTCATTGACAACAAAAGCAAGAAAATATTAACCAAAGCAAATCAAATGATATAAACTATATTTAGCCCTGTTATTTAGCATAGTAATGATCGCTTGCAACTCTCTGTATTTTTAATAATACCAAAATTCCAACATCCGGGTTGTGAATAATGCTTTGACTTGATATTTCACACCTACAGGTTTATTTACGGACTGTTTCTCAGTTACTTAGTGAGTGTGCAGCTGCAGAATAACCATGGTTTTAATGTGCAGGACTCATCAGCAGAAATTCATAAAGTACAGATTCTAAAAAGTCAAACGGTGTGGCAAATAATCGCAGTGTAGAACAGGCAAATATTAACACTGACCAAAATTACGTGCTGATTTTTTTTATTTTTCTTTTCTTTTAAAAAAGCACCCCCTCCTCCACACGAATACATTTTAGTGCATCTGTGTGCAGAAAGCGTCTGAGAGAACCGGCTGAAGGTCCATCAGGTCAGGAGTGTAGAGGTCAGTGCTCGCGGCTCAAAAGCGTCTAATGCAACAGAAACTGTGTCCTCTGGATGAACCTGCCCGCAAGGCTTTTGTTGAACTTCTGTAAAAAATACCTTTTCATGCTCTCAACGTGAAGGCTTCAGTGTGAAGACTCCTTCGCAGTGCATGTATGCCTCGTGTTTTTGTTTAAGGAGACAAAGACACCACAATGATAGCAGAGCGTCTAAGTTTAATCACTGTTGGAAAACCATATCAGATTTAACACCAGTCCCTTTTCAAAAATAACATGTGTATGAAAGTGCTTGATAAAACGTGTTTTCCCTACAGTATCTCAAGAGTTTCTAGTTTCAACACAATATGACGCCGTTTGAGTGAAACCTCTCTGCATATTATTTATTTAATTACTGCAAAATATGCCTGTAGAAAATATGCACAATATACAGAATTATATACATATATTTATGAACTTAAAAACTCAAAACTGAATTAGAAAATTACTGAACGGACACTTACGTTCACGTAGAACATAAAGCTTTTAACATATTTAATAAATAGAAGGTTCAAACATCTTGAGGGCTAAAAGTGTATCTAAAATCCAAAATAAAAAGATGCGTTTCAAGAATTTCAGGCAGCATCTGGAAGACAGTAATAATGCTTCTGCGGTTGTAGTTATATTGTTTACAAAGATGTCGGGCGGGATTTATAGCGGAGTATAAGGCATGGAGTATCCGTGTCAAAGAGAGACATTTTTCTCGATTAGATAGGAGATTTTAAAAAGTTGCAATAAACAAATCTAAAACGTCTATAACGATTTTTTTTACTCACAAGGACATGATCAAATTCCTTGACCGAAATATAATCTCTTAGAAAGTAAATTAACGAGGCGCGCAAACGAGGCTGAGAAGGACATTTTTTAGTCTACAAATAAATAATTTCCCAGGCAACGATTTCCCCCTTATTATTAACTAATTTTATTCATCTTTTATCACTTGCACCTTGTCGACTTCAGTACAAAAAACACCTAAGACATTCGTAATTTATTATATGCTGGACATTAAGTTCTGTTTGATATTTAAGTTAGGGTAAATTCTCGCCATAGGTGTACACTTGCCATAATGCTTTTAAAAAGAGGAAACGGGTGATATACAGAGACTTTAAAAAAATGTGTAAATATGTTACTAAAACGATCCATGCTCTGAAACAAATTTGGCAAGTTTGTGTAAAATAGCGCAAGCTTTATAATTTTTTTTTTTACTTTTTTTTTCCGTACCTCGTGGTGGCATGTGAACCATCATTCGTTGCCTCATATCCTCTTTGCCTCAGGGTTACAATAATGGAAATATCGATATTTGGGATTTTAATGCATAGCAGCTTTTACGCTGCATTTAGTCAAGGTGTGTGCTTCTGGTTCTCAGTTTTTGGCACTTGTACCCAACATGTCATGATTTGCTACCATGCAATGTCAAATGAAGCATTGTCTATTACATACAGTTCATCTGTACATCTGGCGGGAGGGAGAGATATCCACTTATAAAGTTGTAATCTCTGTCTGGCTGTCCTTCTGAGCGTGTTGTGCATGCTGATTTCCAGCTGACGCCGATCTTCCTTTCGTGTTAGGAAGTTTGTGATCCTTTTTCCATTTCATTCTTCTGTTCTGAAACCAGATTTTAATCTGTCGCTCAGAGAGACAGAGGGTATGCGCGATTTCGATGCGGCGCCGTCTTGTTAGATACCTGTTAAAATGAAACTCCTTTTCTAGTTCGAGAACTTGCTGTCTTGTGTAGGCTGTCCGAGAACGCTTGGGTTCCGCTCCTGTGTAATCCGGATTCACTGAGAAAGACACAAACACACTTTTGTTAGAAAACAAAGAATCCAACTATTCGCTCCCTAATGCTTGAAATGAAAAAAGAAAAAGAGAAAAATCCCACTTACTCGAATTTGATCTACCAAATATTCTGTACTGGAATAATTTGAGTTTCGGTAAATTTTTATTCAAACTTTACCACTGCTAAATTATTCAGCTCAAAGCTTTGGGCCAAGTGGACTCTCAGTCCTGCAATAGTGGACAACACAGCTAGCGGCCTATTTCCTAAGCAATAAAAATTTATGGCTGGTGTAATTGGCGGCCCCTTCAGAGGAACCCATAAATATTTCACTGAATGATTTTAACTGTGACTAAAACAGCAGAATAGGGCTGGCCTACAAGCAGACAGCGAAGAGAGTCAATCTTACCCGTAGTAACGTGCACTTTCTTCATCCATGGGTAAACTACAGCAGGCTGCTTGGCTGGAATCCCGTTCTGGCTCTTTGTGTTTTGTTGTGGTCCACAGGTCCTCGGTCCGGATATCTGGACTGCAGGACACTGCTCTGTTTGTGCGGGGAAAGGGCTGGGGTGGCTGGCTTGCTCCTGCGCATGACCCCGCGGCTGCACCGACGAGCCCTGGACAGTGTTGCAACTGTAAGGCTGTTCAGGGTAGTTTGACCGTGAATAGATTCCGGGATGCTGGAAATCAGTGTCCTGCGACGGACTGTAGTACCCAGGGCTCTGTTCAGGTATATAGCTGTTCTGAGAATATTCCTCACAAGGAGGAAATTTTGGATCCACATACTTGGAGTTCACCATGTACGAACTCATGGCCATTAATTTCTGAAGGTAGGAAATACTAATTTTTCTCGAGTTGTCTTTTTTTCCTCCCTCCATAAAGCCCTCCTACTTGCTGTCAACTGAATAAAGTTAGGCTACCATGTGACCAGCTCGGCCAATCGAGGCGGAGGGACTTCATCAACCGAGAACGAAGCTGTGCACACCTAGTAGTTGATTTCACAAACTTCACATTATCTCTCAAATATGGCGGTAACAATATAATATATAAAATGGGATTGATTTAATACAAAAATAAATAAATAAATAAACATCTGTTTGTGTATTGAGATCCAGTTGGCAATGCCCATCGTCACAAGTGAGGATCAATGCTTACACATTTCATGATATCATATAAAAACATGTATGTGCAGCCCATGTGTATGTGGCCCATTTGGTAAATTAATATTCAACCAAACTAAATCAAACCCAACCCAGGGATTTTGACTGGTAAAAACAAAACAAGACAAAAGATAAAAAACGGCCCAAGGCACAAAAAGAGTCACATAAAGCCAGCAGACAATTGATGGAGACCGTCTTTGTCATGTAGAGGTCACGCAGAAGTTACTGGAGTCTCATCGTTCCAGCGCTTCTCATCCTTTCAGCTCGCTGTAAAGAGCGCCCTGGTTCGCCATCAATGCGCCGTGCCAATCAATAATCAAACGCCACATAAAAGAGAATAGCCACTTGGCAGTCCATAAGGTGAGACCAGGGAGCAATGGATGGGCAAAGTTTGTTAGCGTTTTTACAAAATACTGTTCACCTTCATTTGTGTGCCCTGTCCTGTCTCTCGCTCAGATTTACGCTTAAAAAAAGGTTAAAAATGTTGACTTGTTTAGGTGAAAACAAGAAGAAACGCAGTACAAAGCACCACCACGCACTAACCAGAGGCAATGTTGACACAAATACGTAATCTGAATCATCTCGTCATATTACGCAATTATATGCTTATAATTTCATAATCTCCAGTAAGACAGTACTTCTTCGTTGCCATATGTTTTCCCAAATGTACTGCCCGTACATTATATGGCAAAAAAAAAAAAAAAAAAAAATACAAACTTTTATTCGAAGTTCTTGCATCGACCATATACTCCCCTAGAATCGAATCTGTGACTGGCATGTTTTTCACACAAATTCGGTTCTACAGGGTATATATAGACGACGGCATGTATTCGCTCAACAGAAAAAAAGGTAAAGTCTTCATACAGTAAATTCGTTACTTCAAACTCAAACGTGTCTCTTTGAGTATAAATCATTTTCAAGATTACACTAAAGTTTGATTTTAAAACACGATTCAGTGCTTTTTAATACTTTTTTGATAATACAGTTGTTTAATAACGGGTGGGGATCTCCAAATAGAGTCCCCTAACTCAATTTCTCAGACCTGTGCTTAAATCTGTGTAAGAAATGCTGAATTGTCAGTCATAAAAATGTCTCGTTATTCAAGCACATTATTATATTTATCCAGGTATAAGGCTTTGTGCTCAATTCTACTCACTGTGAGATGCTGTCATGGCAGGCAAATTGATCAGGTGGTCTCAAAACTGTGTGCTGTTTGGATACCGTGAAGAAGCATATAAAGGAAGGCTAAAGGTCGAGAGGTCAAGCCGAATCATTTACAACACACATCACAAAGTTTCATTATTTTTTTGCAAGGCGACAGCGGTAGCGGAAAAGGAGGGAAGTTCATGGATAATACATGACCTCCTCTGATAACCAGCTCCTGTGGCCCTTCGCTCCCGGTCAGCAGACCAAAACTGCCGCAAAGCATTACATCTATTAAAAACATCAACTCTCAGTATTTTAAAATATGTACCCATGTTTGTTATTGCATCTACATTTGGTTAACAAAGACGTTATCTTTAATTGTTTTTCCTGGATATATGGATTTAGCATTATTTTCTTTATATATATATAATGAAAAAAATATACTGATTGATTAATTAGACCATCTGTAGTTTATCTGTGTTAGAGCATGATGCTTTTACGGGTGATTATAGCTTGAAGAAAAATTATAATAGATGTAAATTTTGCAGGCCATCTCTTCTTGATATTATATATATATATATATATAATATATTAAATATATTTTGTACGTTTTACTAACCAAGTGTAGCTATATACCTTTTAAATTTTTAGTTTAGTTTATTTTCTGTTAGACAGCGTGACCCGTGTTTCACCCTGCTTTGCGACTTGTTCTGTCGGGTCAAAGCCAGATGAACAAAAGAATGAGACAGTCACCAATTGTGGTGACCTCTAATTTTAAATGAAAAGATCTCCTGCTGTATTTAAAAATATATGTATATTAATACTAATAATAATTCGCATGCACATAGGGGTTTCTGTGGTAAGAACCGAGTCGATTGAATCAAGTCGGAAATTATTTTTTGTATGCAGAATTGACAGTCATTCTTTAATAAACGACAGTTTTGATGATTTAATTATTTTTTATTAATGCTCGACTCACAAGAGAATTAGCCACAGTTTGGCTATTATCGAATAAAATATCAGATCTTTCTCAAACGCTTCAGTTAAAATATATATATATACAAAGAATACACAGATGCTATTAAACTGATGAATGTGTAAAATTATAACCAACCCAAACTCTAAATCGTTATTTAACTGAAATGGTATAGTTGGATAAAAAATTACTAAATGATGTATATTTTTGCTTACTTTTGCTTACGCACGCATATATTTAAAAAACTCCTGCTTGTTAATAAAGACCATTTAATTCAGGCTTAAATGAAAGCGACTTTTGTTCTTTTGTGTTTTTCTTAATTTAAACAACTACTTATTCAGGAAAAAGAATTAACACAAAGTATAGATTGTTAGTGGTCAGAAAGACCGTTTCTTTTGCTTGGGGGCGCTAGAGAGCTGGTCAATAAAACCGAGAAACCCCGCTTATTAGATCAGTTATATGTCCCGAAAGCGCGCGTATCGAAAAAAATTATGTTTTCGTTAAGACAAAAGTCATCTCTCTAAAATAAACAATAGGCTGCATTATTTTACCCCAAGGAAGCGCACTACACAACAGGTGTAAATATGTAGCAATCACTTGGAGGTCAAATGCAAAAGAACAGCTCACATAAAATAAGTATGTTCGTGTTTTAAAATATCTGGTAATTAAAGACAGCTCTCAATATAGGCCTATGCGTATTTCTCACATGGAATCCAACAAAATCGTTAACAAATAAATAGAAAGTAGAAATGGCCTATAATGTTGCCATCGTTGCATCGAAAATGTGCATTTCAACAACAAAAAAAAAATTAAATAATAATTGAAATCATGCATACAAGTTAAGCCTTGATGAATCCTTCATAACGTGGCGCCCCAACCGCACCAAAACCGGACTACTGCATAACATTTAGCTACGTCACCTCCATTACAACCTATTTTTTTCCTCTCAATAGTTATCCAACCACTCAAAAGTGTGCAGAACAACACAAGAGGATCCACAGACACAAACTAGCGCTGGTTTGGAGGCTGACCATATATGAAACCAACCCTAAACATTATGGTACAATTCAACCACGCACAAGTTCAGTGACACGAGCTGAGGAGCTTACCTCCAGAAGCAGGAGTATCGCGCAACGCGTATCGACAAGTTTCTACATCCATGATCGAAACAAGCGTGGAGCCTCTTTCCTCTGCAGCCATACTGGGATCTTTTCGAAACCGTCTGAACGACCTTTCTAATATACAATGTGAATTATATTTTGGCTTGTCAACTCCCTGGCCATAAAACAAAGTTTAATGGTATCACGTGCTTCCCCACAGCCATTCATGACAGCGCGCGGGTGCCATAAATAATCCTGAAAGTTGCACTTATTCAATAATGGCGATTACTCTGATCTCAGGAGGAAATAAAGACACGGGGTTCAATTCGCGTTCACTGCACTCACAGGGGGGAAACTAGGCTGTCGAAAACCAGAGATTATTTCTTGTATCCTATTCAAATAATGTCTAAGATATATTTTGGCAAATACGTTTTGTAGTTCTTATCCGAGTTAGTGTTCGTCGGTGGAGTGTTTTTAATTATTATAAGAATTATAAGCCACACTGTAAGATATATTAGGTGTTTTTGAAAACCTCTGACGTGTGAACTAATGGGAGATTTTTCTGACTGTAAATTCAAGGTTTGAAAAAATACTAATAATGCATCCCTAGTGAGAAAGACAGAGAGAGAGAAAACATTAGCGCCATATGGCGTTTTGTAGACATGTAAAATGGCCATGGAAACGTTTCTATACCAGGTATTCATATAAAAGTAACTTTTACTGTTAAAATACATTTTCTCACATCTTTTTTTTTAATCCAGATATAAATCAATAAACTGTTTTGTCGACTGATAATGTGAAATATTTCACAGCTCAATGAAGGGGCATGAAATGTGTACAAGGCAGTCACTGTGAGCGTTTCAAACTAATTTAAATTAATTATCTTGGATATTTTAATGATTTTTTTTTTTTTATTGCTAATATTTTGGATAGATTATGATTGCAATAAACTGTTAAAATGTAAAGCAACTTTTATTTGTAAACTAACAGTGAACAAAATATGAGGCGTGAAACTGAATAGGCTAAATAACAGTCAGTAATTAAATGAAATATCAAATAGTTCCGAACGTTCTCCTACAGGACGTGAACGTATTGTTTTGTTTCAGCATTTCTTGCTGTTAATAATAAGAGACCTGCGTTGCTGTTACATCACATGACTGCGGTAACCAATCACAGTTACAGGAAATGACCTCGAGGACAAAGATGCAGATAGCGGGCAAGTCAGTCTCAGAGTGTTAGACAACAGCGCCGCCTGCCGACCGAAGCAGACACTGCCTAGGTGTCCTGCACATGACACGTTCCTTGTTATGGAGCAGATATGTTTGCATAGATGCTAATACAGAAATACTCAATTGAACGCTTACTTACATAAATAGCCTACATAAATAATGAACATGTATATTTTGAATACCATCACTTCAAATAATGCATATAGTCCACATAATACACATTTGCACATGCACAGTTGCTCTGCTTCTTTTTTAAAAAGATTACTTAATGTATTGTACACAGGTGAAAATGCAACACTGTAAATAAAAGTGTAAAAATGGTTATCAACTGCTGAACAGAATTATAAACTATTTGACGAGAATTATAAATAGCCTATAGTTTCAGTTTAATATTACAGTAGATTCTTTGCTAGCATTTTACCAAACGTTTGTTGCAACAATAATAGTAATAAATAAAAATACCGAAATTAAGCGCGTTCTAAAGTCCCTGAATTTCATGTGTAGGCCCGTGTGAGTGAGTGTGGCTCTGGTTTTGTTTGTAGGCTCCTCTCGCTTCTTTTGCCGCATTGCAGTGAGGTTGTAAATACCTCTGCAGCGGCCTGTCAGCTGACTGTGAAATACTGTCTTTGTTCCGCAGACCCTGTTTCCCTTCCCAAAAAAACTGCGCCATTCTCACCATTAAGGGAGGCATACATTAAAACACACAACAACTGCACATCCACAGTTTTACAAACATAGCATTGATACATTTCACAGAATGTCTCCATTTCACCTCCTTTTTCATAAAAGCTGAGAATGCTATTTTCATCCAGAAATGAAAGCTGGATGAACAGTAACGTCTGAATGTTTGAAATCTATGTGAATGATTGTTTTTATGCGCATTATGTATATATAAGCTATATTTCTCTTGCATTTTTACATTTATTATCAACACTTATTTATTTTCATTTTGTTTTTACAATATACAGACAAACTAGCAAAATAAAATAAGTGATAAGTGCTAACATTAAAAAAATAAAAGTGACAAGATCGGTCACAAAATCAACTGTTGAAGAGTCATCCTTTAAAATTTTGCAAACGATTTAATTTTTAATTTGAGCATTTTTGAAGATTTGCTTCCTGCTTCTTTGAACGACATGAGTACTAGCACAACAGCTATTATTAATAACAATACATGAATTAAGAATGTTTTCATAAAGCTTCGCATTTTTCACATTCAAGGCTGTGAGTCAAATCACGCATTTCTGCCAAATGAGTCAAATGAAGACTCTAGTAAAGTTAGGCCAACATTAAAAAAGCACATTGCCATAAACTATAACAAGCCGTTTTGAAGACGCATTTTTCTAGGTATTAGTAGAATCCAAAAGGAAACTGTTTGATTTCTCTTTTAAATGCACAAACAGAAACTACTCTGTGAGTTAGATTTTTTTATGAGCCCGCATGCAGCTGTCACAATCTGAAATTATTATCGTAAAACAAAAACCTGCTGGTAGTTTCTGACTATGCTATGACGATGACATAAATTGTCCAGCATGTTCAATCTAATAAAATACAAACTTACCAAACATAGCCCTGTAATCCATGTTTTGCTGCTGGGGAATATTATGAAGCTTCTTTCAGATCAGTCGTCCAGTACCGTGTTGCTTGCTCTGTTTAGAAATGCAACTCTTGTAGCACCCATAGCATCTGACAACATACGTAACCGACAACGCACGAGCCTCGAGTTTGTCTTCTCGGTCTGTGACACAGGTAGCAATACGCAGCAAAATTATATATTTAAAAAAATATATGCGCAGACAGTGTATTTTGGATTTGGAGCCTTTAGCCACAGAATGTAGTGGAAAAATCGCTTGGGAAATCAGGAAAAGGGGTCATGAAGACGTTTGCGTCTTGCACATGACCAGTGGCATCCAATGACTGACGAAATAGGCTCATAAAAAGATCTATTACAAAGCTGTAAATTGTCTTCCAACAAAAAGGAATCTGGGCTGCCGCAAAGCCTCCAGTTTTTGCGCATAATGACTGAGACAGCTGCACTTCCTCAGCACAGAAAATACAGTCATAGACATCTGCTGGAAGAGAGTGTGTTTGTGGATGTGTGAGAGATAGTAAAAGAGAGGGAGTGACAGAGAGACAGAAAGGGGAATAGGAAAGACGCGCTAAAATGTTCCAAATCTGTAAAATGTGTCAAATAATTGAATTAGTTCTAGTTTAGTTAAGGCCTACCTAGAAATTGAGCAGCTTGTAGCTATTAGCCTAGACTGTACGCACCGAGGATCTATAAAGAATTATGTAATAACTTAATTCTCTCTAAACTTTTTTTCTCCTTAATTCTCTCAATGCATAATATTAGAAAACACGATACGAGGTAAATGTGTCTGCAATGTCTTTAATATTTTGAATCTGAATAATAGTAATTGATAATTTTATAAAATTATATATTTTATAAGCGACAATCGAAATTGCACAGTCATATAGTTCTCGTTCTGTGTTTTAATCAAAAGAGCATTTATGAATTTGTTAGATCTGGGAGATGGAGTGTAAACACATTAGTCAGTGTTTCTGTTTGAGTGTCAGAAGCACTGGTACTAATGCTTAATTCTGAGGCTGGAGACGATTTTATAGTTTCTATGCAATATTGTTGTCACGAATAATATACAATGAAATTAACATTTAATAAAATTCGTTATTCATCTTTATACTGCTCATTTAAAAAGCATGCAGCACTCTTCTTTTCTGTTAAAAATGTATTTTACAGTAAATCCATTATTATTAAAGAAATCGAATTGAGCTTCATGTGTTTATACTGGATATATCAGTTAACATATATATATATATATATATATATATATATATATATATATGTGGTTGCATGAAGTTTTTAAATTATTTACCATTGCGTGTAGTCACCTTGTTTTATTAAGCCTCTTGATTTGACTTGAGGAAAAATAGCATGTGCGAGTGCTGAAAAACAAAACGAAATTAATAATTAAAGTAATTAATTCAAATAAAACATAACTAAATAAATATATTCCTTCGGTGTGCATATTACTTTTTTTCTTACATATCTTTTTAAGAAAAATATATTTTAATTCAAGTTTAGAAAAAGTGGGGAGCATGGAGAGGTACGGGAATGGGAACGCCTTTATAACCAAAGCAAAGCTACAGTAATCTGAAAACAGTTTTTTATGCCCGACAACCTTGAAGTCTCATCCAAGGCAACATCTGAGACGGACGCAAGCGCTGATTTAGGCTCGCTGGTTCCGAGCCAGTATTACAACCGGACGATTTACAGGCGCGGTATTGTAGCGACCCGGCCTCTCGCGGTGTCGTAAAGACCCGCTGTCTTTGAAAGTTATCGTTTGCGTAAAATTTAGAGCGGTCGCAGTGACACGTAATTCCACCAGGATTCGACTGATAACTGGCGCTCTGTGTCGCACATTAAATGATTGCATCAGTGCTCGGCCGTCACCAGACGCCTTCATGCCTACCGTTCAGGGTTCTGTGGAAATGTTGATCCGCAGGAGAGGATACTTCGTCCAGTGTGTTACGTGAAGGGTCGACAAAGTGAGAACTCATTGATGGTGTCAGATCGTTAGTCATTAATGCCGGTGGAATCAGATATGATTGAGAGCTGCTGTTATTGAATAGTGCATTTGGGGAACAGGCCCACAGCCAATTTCTGCGGTCAGGGTGCTACAGCATGCCTCCAAACACGTTTGCTTATAGTTATAGATCACATGACAGACAGGAAGGGAGAGGAAGGAAAGGAAAATTAGATCAGGTGTATGTTTTGCTCTCTCCCATCAGCAAAATGCTGCACTTGTTCGGCGTATTCTGCGTTTATATTCCATTTGCATGTAGTAGGTACCACTACTACACTATTCACAATGACAATACTGCTGCTGCTATGCTAATGATAATAATCATAATCATTAGAATGCGTAGTTTTATAAAATTATCAGCGTTATATTATAGTTTTAACGGATTACTATTATGTTGATAACAATAATAAATACACACGCACACACACACACATATATATATATATAATATTTAAAACTAGATTTATTTTATAGGCTAGTTGTTCTGTAACAGATGTATGAATACTAGACTATATAGTCTACGATATATATATAAAGCATATATACTATAAACATATATAAACGGTTTTGCAGCATATGTTCATGCATGTTGTTTTGAGTAAACAAAAGTTATTACTTTTCGTTTCTAAGGCCGTTCTCCTGCCTATTTTATTTGTATTGAAAAGGAAAGAAACATCATGTCAAAGCGAAAGTAAAGAACAATAAACTCTAGTAGGCTAACCTCACTTGGTAATCTGCCTAAACACCTTTAGCCCAATTGTTATGTCATTATAAATATAATAAGCAGATACATATTTGATAGAGAGCTCGATTATTTAGTATAATATTGTACATTTTATCCACAGCATTTTTCTACAATCACACAGTGCTTCATATTGAGATTCATGCACGCTGAACAAATTCCTTTGTTCTTGCTCATTTTATTTTTTTTATTTAAAACAGACACCATGCATACATTGGGAGAATTTAACGAATATGTTTGTCTCGAAATATAAACTTCCTTGAAGCAAAGTCGAATTTAGATCATTTTACACTAGCTGTCCTGTTTTGTTATTTGATTAAGCTGCTGTAAGTAAGTGTGCACAGCCACGGGCAGCCCATTATTTTCACAGATCAGCTCTGCCCTCTAGTGGCAATAATGTGCACCCCTGTTTAATCTTGCATTCTTAACAAATTGCATGGTGCATCATGTTTCTTTTTTGCAGTCACCTTCCCAGGCATTTAAAAATTTTGAAGTATATTCGTACAGAATCTGAAATGGGTGATTAGCTACCCGGTAGTCTATATAATTGGCTGTTATGGTGATCATTTTATAAAATGAACACGTTCCTTTTGCATTTTTTGTTGTAATAGTAACACCCCAAAAGACTGCAAGCTTTAAGTTTTGTAGAGTCTAGCGTGTCGTGAATAAACGTGACTTTCAGTGTACTGGGGGGTCGATGTTGCTTTAGTCTCACCATCAATAGCCCACATCGACCAGACGCCCCGTAGAAAAGTGTCTACGTTTTTGTGTGCAAGTAACAGACACAAAGAACCAGTGAGGTTAGTTTCAAAGAGAAGAGCAATTACAGTCCTGTACCATAAACTCATTTAGACCAGACGTCTAGCTATTTCTATGGCTTTATTGGACCTCGTTTCTTCCTGCTCTAAAGCAATTCTTGCTACAGCCAGACGATAAATTGGGGTTCTTTGCAACACCTTTTCTTTCTTTTTTTTTTTTTTTAAACAATATTGCCTAACAATAAATCTGTATTTTGTGTTGAGACATGAAACAAAATTAGTATTGTCACAGGTCATAGCAACATAAAATCGCATTGCTGTTATTTAAAAAGTCTGTACATATAGTGTGCAGTCGAAATTGCCATTTATTTGTAAAACGGTCTAAAAAATTGAACATTTTCGCAGTGTGTGCACGAGTAGAACAAAGCTTGTGACATAACAGACTAATGTTCGATTTTCTTGTACAATTTAGAGCATATTTATGCATCTACCACACCAGCAAGAGTTCGAGAAATAAAGTTTAGTTAATATGAGATTGTACATAATGCCCAATTTAAAGAAAAGTAAATTACATATGGTTGCATGAAGGTAAAGAGCGGGGTTTGCATGCATTATGGACAGAATTAAAGATCAGCACGTGAAGAACTTATCAGATCACGAGCCACATCCTAAGTTCCTGTTAGACGTCTTTGTTGTAGGATTTTAAGTAACTTTTACGAAACTGAGTGAACTGCTCCACCATGGTGCTGGGGAAGAGATTTTAGGCGTTTTAAGCCACATGTAACTAATTAATTGTGGAATATTCATTTATTTCAAGTCAATCAATTAATAGCGACATAAACAGAAGATATGAAATGTGATTAAGTAAATAAAAAAACGTATCCTAAACCAAGCACACTACAGGCGCGCGCATTAGCTTTTGAGCAGAAGCGCACAGTTCACTAAGGATCTTTGCTGCTCCTCTCTCGGTTCATCTTCTTCATTTTCATTCTTCTGTTCTGAAACCAGATTTTAACTTGCCGCTCTGTTAAATTCAGGATTCGTGCAACTTCATAACGTCGATCCCTTGTTAAATACATGTTATAAAGGAACTCCTTTTCTAGTTCCAGAGTCTGATATTTTGTGTACGGGCATCGTTTCTTTCTTGTTGATCTCGCATGGATCCAGTTTGCTGCCGGGTTGCCTGAAAGAAAAAGCACGTAAATAAGCTTATAATGTCCACAACTGGACCGCGGCAATATCAAAAGGAGCTTTACGTTACATGTATCCATTCAAATATTGTGTAGTGAGTGTGAATGCAACTATTTATTTTTATTTGTTAAATATATGTATATTTATATTTTAAATGATACATGTATAAATAGCATTCTCACAGACGAAGGTAATATTTCGGCCCGTGGTAAGAGCTCGGACACTTTTATAGGTTTGTAAAACCTCTAGTTTAGGACAGTTGGAAGGCTGTAAATCAGGGGGCAATTCCTTTTACTTACTTGGGTCAAGTTGTTGTTGTTGTTTTTCGTCTTTAGGTTCACCGTGACTCGAAATATCATTGGCGACCGTTTCTTCAGTAGCTTTGTCTGCGCTCTCGGATACAGCGCTGCAGCTAAACTCGGGAACCACCGGTGTCTCCGTTTCAAACGCCGCGCTTTCAGTCCTTTTCGAGGGTAAACTTTCAGTCTTTGTACCGCTGTGCCGACTGCTGGAGTGGAACCCTGATAGAGAGATATGGTTTGAGACTGGTTCGATCCAGGAGCGCACGTATCTGTTGTCTGAAAGATGGGTCTGGTGGACGTATGGATGGTAAATTCCGGACACAGCGCCAGTAGATGGCTGATGAACCGAGGTCCAGGACGCAGGGAACACGGCTGACTTGGGGGCGAAGCTGCACGACGAGAAGTCCGCGTTTTCCCCCACACCTGACGGCCTCGCCTGGACGTAACGCGCTCCGTACACATCCTCCGTGTCGTGCCCCATAATAGAGTCCACATAATAACTACTGAGAGCTGAACTAGTCGACATTTTTGGATCCCTTCGAACACATATAAAACGTTACTGTGTTTCAGAAACCTTGCCTCTGAACAATCATAGTATTTTTTGCTGCCTTCATCTCCAGTGATTGGTTACATGAATCACGTGATCATATTTACTAATACAGAGAGTAAATCAGTCGCTGATAACGGTATGTTTGATTTGTACTCTTAAAAAATAAGATAAGAAATGATTTTCCTCTTAGTGGTATTCTGCGTTCAACCGGTTTTAGACCACGACTGGGTTGTTTCTTTAACAAGGTCATATTAATGCATCCATTTCTTTCAGCGCCAGCCCTCTCCATTGATAGCTTAGCAAACGATTCCAGCAGCGTAAAATCTTGCAAAATTTCGTCATAAGGTATGTCATACTCTAACCTTGTAAAGTATTTTATAGAGTACCGAGTTGCAAGTCCTCGTAAAATAAATGTAATAACATGCTGTAAAACAAACGAAGCACCGCAGCCTCACAGATTCTCATATTTTATAAACGGTCCTCGTTGCTTTAGTGTAAAGGTCTGCAATTCACTTGTTTTAACTTTGATACTGGCTGTAAGGTGTTGTAAGATTGACACAGGGAGTAATATTTGTGTATATTTTTGGTACTTATTGAAAAGCCAGTCATAGTATTTTATGTGTATCAATAAAATCTTTATGAGGTGCATTTGATTATGTATTAATGTTCCCTTAATAAAAAGACTCTTGGCATTTCAAAGTGTCTTGACCCACGTGTCTGTCACTAAATAATAATAATAATAATAATAATAAATATGCGTTTATTCTTGTCTTTTTAGATAAATGTATACGTCGAGCGCTGAATAAGGTGGCGACTATGAGTGATGGTAATAAAGCGGATGTTGCTACGTCACATTACAACAAAATAACAAAAAGACCGAGTAGATGATTTGTATAGAAAAAGCTTAAGCGCAGTTCTTTGCATATGTCTTCCATCTGATTGAGAAAGCAATGTGGTAAAAGGTTATTTGTCCACAAGTTGTTACTAAGAGCTCAGCTGTTACAGTTTGGGTCAAACTTATAATCTGCGTTCTGATCTGTGGTCATACACTTGAACGCATCGGTCTGACCATGCACCTATAGAGATGCATTGTGTTTGTTTGTATGCGCATTAGAGAGAGAGAGTGGTCAATGCTATAGAAGGAGAAAAACTCAATATCATATACTTGTGGGAAGAGAAGATACGAAAATAAGTATCTAGTCCCTTTTGAACACAAATTCAATTTGAGGGTTAGAGGTATAGAGGTAAGTTTTCGCAAATATTTTGATTTCTTTTTCGTGCATGCATGAATTAAGAAAACATTTGTTTTGTTTGTCACTGACATCCGTAAGGCACTTTTAATTTTTATAACTTGATTTAAAGAATTAACAACTGCAAAGCAAGTTAGTATTCCATGACGTTCAAATTGTTTTGGGCCTTTTTATACCAATGGACTAAAAATATAAAGCTATAAGATATGGACATCATTTTTCAAGTCAATATCAGTTGACAGACAGGCCTAAAATAAATGTATAAAATGACATGCATTCAGACGCAAACACGGACTGTATTTTAACATAAGATCGTATTTTGAAAGGACTTTGTTTTGCCCTCATATTAAACAAGGGGGTTTTAATTAACTGGTGCGCTCGTGTGTGTGTGTGTGTGTGTGTTTGATGGTAGTATTGGGGAGTGTAATATGGTCCTGATTAAACTGTGGTTTAGAAACGTTTTTATACAAATTTTACAACAAACATTATTACGACATAATGAATTTATTGACCACATGCCACAAACATGCACTGATACAGACATATTTAAACATCTATTATACAGAAACTTTTATAGGTAATTATTTCACATAAATGTACGTTTTCACTGGAGAAAGAATGGGTACCCTTTACTTTCAAATGTGCTTTAATGTCCTTTTATAGCGCAAATGTTTCTGCGACATTTTGCTCTGTCCCGCTCGGAACAGCCTGTTTCTATCTTATTATATAAGTTAAGACCTAACACCAGTTTTAGACCCTGTGAAACATACTGAGATACACAAGGCTTCACATTTCAAACGCAATCAACGATGTAGCAACAAATGACAAAGGTTTAGCAACGATCACAACATTGGAACGTGAAAGTAGCCAAAACAATGCACACTGCCCTCATGTCAACATTATACAGGAGAACACAAATGGACCGGAACGGGGAGGTAAGTTTTAAAAATGCTCTTGCGCTCGTGCTCACGAAAAAGTGAGGTTGGATGTGAGTTCACGAATGCGATTTTCTCTACTCATCTTCTTAAGTTTCATCCTGCGGTTTTGGAACCAGATTTTCACTTGTCTGTCAGTGAGGTTGACACTTTTGCTTATCTCTAGACGGCGCTCCCGAGTCAGGTACATGTTGAATAAAAACTCTTTTTCTAATTCCAAGGTCTGGTGTTTTGTGTACGGACATCTTTTTTTTCTTCCACTCTTCGCGGTTAACCAGTTGCTTGTCGGTGTGTCGTTTTTTGATTCTGCAAAACAAACAGACACAGTGAATCACCAGCAAAACAAGAAGGGAAATTAAAGCACAGTTTTTGCATGGAAAATAAAAAGCGTATGCCTATTAAAACATTTATCATAATTAAACCGATACCTACAGTTCATTACAATTAACACGACCTACTGAGTCCAAATAAAACATTTTTATCTTATAATGAACAATGTTGGATATAGATCTCTACAGCGTCCTTCTACTGAATAATAAATTATCATTATTCATGAATAATAAATGATCAATTATCATTATTATTGTTTTTCGTTTTTCAATGATATTACTCCTTGCGTCTAATTTCACACGCGCAGTTTTTATTCATTTTACTACCAGAATTAAATCCATCTTGAAGTTAGCGACAAATAAATTGCAGTGGGTGCTTCCTACATTTGAAGCACATCCATTTTCGTGCTGAATGGATAAAGCTGCAAACACATTTCAGCGAGACTCTGCTGCTCATATCGAGCAAAGAAGAATGTCAAGTCACTTGCAACAAAAGGTATTTGATGTTAACGCGCCCTCGCAGCGCTGTTTCCTGTTAAGGCTTTTACTGCAACCTGAGTAAGACTCCCATTAAACATTACGACTTTCGGGTTGTTTGTGTTTTATATTGGGTTTTATGATGCCGGAGCGTTCGCATTACACCAAGACGCGATTAATCCGTTTATTGTACCCACCTTTGCCTTCTCTGTGTGGCAATTCAGGGCTAGAGACAGACGCCTCAGTTGAGCAATTCTTCTCCTCCAGCGTGCTGACTTTGGGCTCTGGGCTCTGCGCCGGGGAAGAGCTCCTTGTGTCCCGATCGCGCGTAAGCTTCTTTTCCGCCTCGACGAAGGGCGTTGACTGCGCCTTTGGAGTCACCCTGTTCAGCTGCATTAACGTAGTGTTCGGGCTCATCGTCTCGCTGTCATAGTCCGGGTTTTTCGCCGTCGCGTAAGTTTGACTTAGTCTAAAATAGCCAGGGACCGGAATCTCGGGACTATCAACGGAACATGTTTCTGGAATCAGGCTGGAGTACGCGGGTATCTCGGACGAACTGACCTTTGCTCTCTTGTCGGAGTACATACAACAGTTAGCTTCTTCTTTTATGCTTTGTGAAAATGTGCAGGTGGGCATCTGGTTGAGCGGTTGCTCTAATCGGCACGACCTGCTTGGATCTGCCCAGTTATCTGTTTGAGGTATGTACGAGTGGACGTTCATGCCCATGTTTTGGTGGTTTACTTCCCCCCGTTTGCCAAGAGACGGCAGGAGTCCACAGGTTTGCATTCCATAGGTTCCCATTTCTGCAGTGGCTGGCAGGTACATGTTACTGCTGGAATAAAAATCTGTTCTGCACGCGCCTATCAAGGAATCTACCAAAAACGTGTTTGCAGCAGGAGAGCTGTTGGGAAAGGACATTTTGGAGAGTATTTTTGTAAGAAGCAGAGAAGTGTCCTCTGTGAGCTGACATATCTAGCAAAACAATCCCTGTATAACCCAAAGAGTCTCTCTGCAACCACATGACACTCTCACCAATGAAATTTGAAAATGGCCTTGAGACGCAGGCTCTTCCCCGTCACGTGGGCTCACTGACAAGGTTTGGAGTTTTAGACGTGGTCAACAGCGACACCTAGAACAAGGACTTGAAATTGGTTCCGAGACGTTCGAAATAACATTGTTAAATCCATTTTCAGAATACCATATACAATAAAGACCAAATGTGACGACATCGGACTAATATGCTGTTGAAAAACGTGCAAGGATCAGGAAAATAAATGACATCATTCAACACGGTCTGCATTGCATTCCTTTAACTCCAATTCAAGGTCAAGACAAGAAATGTCGGCAGACACCGCAGAAGGAATTTCTCTAACATTTTCAGCAGGCAAAATGCAGAACACAATGAGGCGGCGGACGTGGGCCTAAACACCGTTAACTGGATTAAGGGTGAAAAGCTACATTGTGATTTAATCTTTTCTTTCTTTGATTTTATCATCTATATTCTGGTCTACTCCACTCATGCTGCCTGTTCACAGTGAGACGCAAAGGATATTTAAATGTGATTATTATATAATAATACCACGTTTGTTGTTTGCTGTTATTTTCTAAACTAAATAAAAGAAACATTGTACTTCCTGTTAAATCAGAATTAGATGTTACCCAGGCTTGTGTATTTTATCATGTTATAAATCACATTATCATTATAAAAAATGTAAGGACGGCTATGGGTTTCTATATAAAATTAATAGCGGAAGAAAAAGGTTTAAATGAATTTTCTTCTTTGCGTAATTAATGCAGTTATTTTAAATGTACAGACTGAAGAGAGTTTTTATAAATGAATTTATATGATCATTTATTTATATGTTCATATGACGCATTAACATATTTAGTCTACATCTTCACACACTCAGCAACAACATGTTAAATGTAACAATCAAATTACTGTCAAAAGATGTACACTGATATTCGTTATGACTAAATAGGCTAATAGGCAGATGTCTGCAGAATTAACAGAATTAAACATCATTTACAAAGGTTACCAATTCAGTACTCGATACAATGAAAATGCGTCCATAATCAAATGCTATCTTTATGCATTTTAATTAATTTTCAGAGTGTCTTTATTGTAAGGAAGCATAAGAACCTTAAATATAAAAACTGCTCTACGGAGTGATGAACGTGTATATAGAAACATTAACATGAGATTAAGAAACAATCATTGCATATTATTAACATCATTTTAATAAAGCATAAACAGCACGAATGCACGCGCTAAATACGTGGGTTCCCTGGAAAACAGTTAAGTTAATTGCAACACTATCAGTTTCCCCAGTTAAATACATATAAACATACAGAATCACAGCAGAGGACTGACATGAGAAAACAGACATAAACATCAAGCAAGTACACAATTTTCATATTTGGAAGTTTTAATGATCACATGTCAAATTATTATAGACCTACTAATAAATGCATCATTTATTTCTGTTATGAATATACAGGTAAATACATTTAGTTTAACTAATTTGCAATCTAGTAAATAGTGCAGACTATGATTCTTTTGTCTGGGTTATTTAATTTGTTGATGTGTAATAAATGAATAAATAAATAAAATGAGTAAAAATAGACCTACGATTAATAAGATGATGCCGAAGAGATGCGTACAATTTCGTAATTACCCAAATAAGCAGTGGACTGCTGCTACGTTATGCTAAAATCCATGAATCATTAGAATAATTTCATTTTATTTTTTCCCAGTGTTTACACGCTAATGTGCCGTGTGCCAAGGACGTGTACACAAAATATATTTTAAAACTGAAAGCTGGTAAAGACCTGAAAAATCTGCTACGTTGTAATAGGCTATGTAATGGACTTGCAATATCAAGAATGATATAACAACAAATGCGAAAGCTATTATTAGCATTATTATTATTATTATTATTATTAACAACAAAACAAGCGTAACAATCATAATAGTTATAATACTAATTCTAGTACTAGCGGTTCTGTTTATGTTGACTACGATCTCTTTATTGAACGGGACGTTTCAGAACTGCACAACCAAATGTTAAAGCATGTAAAAGGCGCTGAGACTAGGCAGATGTATACTGAAATTGTAGAAATAAATTATATCGGAAAGAAATAAATTCTCCCTTCGGCCCTGAAATATATTTTCTGGGTGTTCAGGTTATTTGTTGTTTTATTTTTTCATGTTATTTTGAAATTGAATGCAGCATCATAATTAAATATAAAAGTGAATAGCAATTATAACGTATTACGCGGCGTTATAAGAGATCACAGAACTCCGCTCAAGATCATAGTCATTGTTTCTGAGCACAGCTACTCTTGGATTCCACACAGCACCAGGTCAGATCATTGCTGTAAGTTCGCCCTCTCGTGGCTTCAAGCAGTACCAACAAAATGTAAGTAAACATTAGGGATGCCTAAGATTTCTTACTATGACAGGGAATATGTTGTAAAACACGCAACAATATCGTAGTAAATTGGATATACTGTACACATGGCCAAAACATTTAGGAAGATCAAGTCTAGGGGGAAAGAGACTATCTAATAGGATTCTGCGTTTGCGTTGCACTACAGGACTCAGATTTGTTTTTCCAATATATTCTGCCTCCACAGAGGTAGTCGCTTCATAAATACACGTCAACTCATGAAACAGTAATCACCAACGAATAATTTATGCACCAAGAGTCTTTTGTAAGCTTTTTGCTTCTTTAAGCATAGTCTTAACAAAAACACCAACGAAACACTCACAGTAGGCCTATATTGCTGCATTGTTTCCCTTTCCTAAATCCCACGAAAGAAATTCCGTAGTGATATGATTGCATTTAAGTGGTTTTATTTTACAGCATATCACCTTGCAAAAAGTCGTCTTTATAGAGTTGTTCGTGTATTCAGCTTAGCCCTGTGATAGGTAGCTGTATGGAGGCAGGTCAGTGTGTTTCGGTGGGAGCGAGAGGATGCAGCGGCCATATTGGTCCGTGCTGCACTGCGGCGCCTCTGAGAGGGCGTAGTTTTTCAAAGAGAACCTCAAAAAGGCGCCTTTACTTATTCAAAAAGGTTAAGGGTGACGACCTTGACATTACAGAAGTTCAAATGCAATATTTCATTTTAAGTTTTACATTTGTTGACTACATCTTTGTAAAGCACTGTGGAAAACAAGTTACTGTAACTAGCTGTTAACGTGCTGCATGTGTCATAAAGCGGCCCGGTAAAGCTAGAAATGAGGCGATGCGTAACGCGCAGGATTTCAAAACAGAACACGTTTTTATTATATTTTCACTTTTAGTTTTATCACTTACCGAGTTTACATCTTTCTAGACAGAAAAAGCAAAACATCTGCACCCTTTGTGTTTCAGGGCAAAGTCGCAGTTGAAGTGGATAGTGGGTCCAATAGCCCCAATTTAATTTACTGCCCAGAGTTTATTGTACTGTCTAGACTGTTCAAGGTTTAGTAAATAGCCTTAGTGTAAAACAACATACAAGGAAAGGAATTAGTCAAAGACCATTAGTAAAAAAGAAAAAAAGGTTACCACTGGAAATAGTTTTCTTACCGTACGTTCCTTCTTCTTCTGTAATATATATATATATATATATACACACATATATATATA
>JAUMHP010000057.1:2634302-2657929 GCA_032361065.1 Enteromius trimaculatus
ATATGTTCAGTGGGCCTATTCGTCCTAAAAAATAAGTAGACCTAACAGTTTGAAATGTAACTCTCTAAGATGACTGGAATGATATTTAATTACAACAAATAACTGTTAAATAACTTATACGCGCACAATCACACACAAGAGGCGCCACAGCAACAGATAGAAATCTGGCGTAATTTTTATTTATTTAATACATAGATACATTACATGCTTCAAACGAATAAATGTATACACAGTTCTACTACCTCAAAAGTAATTACGTACTGATTTGATGTAACCAAACGCATTCCTGCTGATGCAGTACTTGAATTTACTTCATGGATCAATGCAAAACACAATAAATAAATACAAATACAAAGCTACTGCATTTCAGTGGCATTAACACAGAGTATGAAGAGATTGTCGAGGTACCTATATGTTCCTGATAACTCATAATTTCCATCATCGCGATTACACTGTTGTGGATCATTTGTGCAGAATTTCAATCGCAGATCACATAGATTTTTGATAGCAAGTATTTTGCATAGTTTTAAAATACAGAGCTGACGTGAAAATAACCCAGATGTCCGACGAATGTACGATGTCCCACAATTATGACATAACAGAATAGCCATGGTTTCATCGTCTCGGCCAATATTATGGCCTTCAGAACAATGGATTTCCAGTGAAATACTGGAGCCGATCTCGATTCAGCTTTTTCTCTTTCATCCTTCGGTTCTGGAACCAAATCTTCACTTGTCGGTCTGTAAGACTGAGCATTCTTGACAAATGCAGACGTTTCTCTTTGTTTATGTACACATTGAAAAAGAATTCTCGTTCAAGTTCTCGGATCTGGTATTTCGAATATGGGCATCTCTTTTTTCTGGACTTTGTTGTACCTATAAAAAGAAACGCAACTTCATTACATTACATTGAATTTGAAGTCTATCCAACTACAGATGCTTCAGGAGATTACATTAAAAGTTCGAGTCAATCCCATACTTCAGCTTCTAGTAATGCAATGCGTAAATTGTTTTCAAAATGACGGGAACTATTGTGCAATCCACATTGCGGTTGCAAAAGCAAAACAATTAGAGAAACCAGATTGTGAATACATAGAATATAAAACAATACAAGCTCTGCCACGTTGGAAATACACACAAGCATGCAATGCAAGCGGCCCACACACACACACACACACACACACACACACACACACACTTAATATCGAAAAGCACGCACGCGCACAACAGTAATCCGTAGGTCTGTTTTCATTTCGATTAAAGTGTTTCTCTTTTAAATTAGGATCTTTTGTGATAATATAAGTAATTGCCATTCAAACAAGCCATGGGATGAAGGGTTTTAGGTTTTTAAAACCTTTATTTATATGTGCATTTTTCTCATATCACGATCATGTCTTTACAAGAATTCATGCGCGAATATTTGTGTGTGTGTATATATATATATATATATATATATATATATATATGAAATTCCATTGCCTGTTTATGTATAGCCTACATTGTGATCCGACGAAAGCGCCTTCCACATCGTAAAGATTTTTACAACAGCAAAGAGAACCTTACTAGCTACATAAAAACTTTTGCATGCTTATAAAGCGGCACATAAAAGCTAACCGATAAAGTAATGTGAATTGAACCGCCGTTAAAAGCGTGAACCTACTCGAGTCGTTGTTCTTCTCTTCATCGCAGGTTGATATCGAGGATTCCTCCTCTATGGTTTCCGTAGGGTCTCGTTTGGTCTGCTCCGCGCTATCTGTAGACACATCGCACGCAGCATCTCCGGGGACACTCGTATCTGGCTTTTGTTTGGACTGCTCAGGGTTGGGCTTCTCAGAGTTAACAGTCTCAAAAAACTGATCAAATCCTTGTGGAAGTACCCCATTTCGGCCGACGTTGGTGAAGAAATTGCACGAGGAGTTAGTACCACCGTGGTGGCTGTACATGGAATCGTTTTTAAAAATCATTTCCGCTCTGTTTGATGACTGCAGGAGATCTCGGTGCATTATCTCCTCCGTTGAATAGTACGAAGCGTAATTACCCCTGTAATGCCATTTGCTCGGATGATCCAGTCCATAGTCCCTGAAAGTCACTTCACGAACAGGTTGGACTTGCGCTAGGTTGGAAGAATAGGGGAAATTGACTTGACACGATGTAGTTTGGGGTAAAAACGACGAGACCGACGAAAAATCAGGAGCAGAAACATAGTACGGTAAATACATATTAGATGCACAGTTGCTGCGATCATCGTAGTCCGTCATTGCTCGCTTTAGCCTTAGAGTGGAAAAAATCGTCTGCTTGACTGTTAAACTTTGCCCATCTATTGCACCATATGCGTGTGGATAGGACTCGCGAGGAAGAAAAAATCGGAAACGTACGCTGACGTGCAATTCATCTTGATCGATTCTTGAGGTAATTGTGTCATGTGATCCGGTAAAAAAAATTACCATATATCAATATCAGTCATTAAGTGAGCGACTCTTAGGTAACCGCATGAGGAAGGTCATTGGTTGCCTACATTTTTGAAACTCCCTTGAAATTTCCCCGTGTGTATAACAAGGCATTAGTAAACAATCACAGAAAAAACAACACCACATCAAATATTTAGTTATAAATTATACAATAGTTAATGAAATAAAGCACCTTTATCGCAACCTTAAGTAAAATACCTCCAACGCACCACATTAAGTTGCATTATTCAGTTGCTTTATTTGAAGAATTTCCTAGGTTTCCCAACCTCATAACCTCACGGCCGAAAGAAAACTTTGACGACTGAAGACAACTGCAGTGTTTTTAGCTTCTTTCCTTCCCCATACTCGGTAATTGGGACTAGCATGCCTTATGATCGAAATGCACGGTACATTTTTAAACACACGATTTAAACATGTTTCTGAACCTGCAAAAGGCTCTTTTAATAAAATCTGTTATACTTTATTCTATTCAGACAAGACATATGGACGACTGCTAAAAGAGAGAGGGGGGGAAGAAAATAAATGAGGAAAATGAGCTGAAACAGAAACCGACAGAAAGGTAATGATCATCAAATATATCTGTCGCGAAAACATTTTCTGATTATTCTACACAGTCTACAATAAGTGCAAATTTAGTCACAGTGTATATAAGAATGCTTTTACAAAAACCACAAAATGGCAATATATAGCTAGTAAAGTGTAATGCCATTTTAAACTGTACCTTCCCTTTGAGCGTGAAGTAAAATCTCCGTTTTAGTCCGATGAAATATTCCAGTAGCCACGATTTAAATGCAATTCCTCGACGCAATTATTGAAAGGGAGAACAGGAAGAGATACAGATTCACACTGCCAAGTACAAAACAACTGTTCTGGCTTTGAACGTCTGTGGTCTGAGACAATGCGCACCCGGCAATCACCATCAACCGCCAGCCAAATCATTTTATTGCACAGGCAAAAGGATGTGCTGTGGTGTAGTGTCCTGGGTGGAGGTAAAAAAGTGACTTGTACATTCCTACCGAGAGACTATAGAAATCATTTAAATGCACAATGATTTTTTTCCTGATATATAGGCTGCTTATCTCATATCAATATCACATACAAAGTTGGTGTTAAGCTTATAAAACAAATAAAGTAGTTGCATTGTTTTTGTACTGACTGTTGTATTTTAAATGTATTTACTTATTTTTATTATTTTCATTATTTTATCTGCATACCTGCCTATAGTGACTTATAAAGATCATGTTTTTTACGCACAACTTCTAGATTTACAATGAAAAAACTACATTTGTGCCATACCACTCCACAAAAAAAAGTAAAATCCTGATTTAATTTTAAGAGGCGCAAAATTTCATGTGTGCACAAATAGAAAGTTAATAGCGAAGGAAAATCTTTAACGAAATGTTGTACGATCCACACTTAAGATGATTTTTATGTGTTGCTCCTTTGTTCCAACCCAAACTGCACAGGAAAAAAATAGGTATGTTTACCAGTCGACGTACAAAGATTTTTCAACACCAAATAAAACAATTTACGCAGTAACGTTAACCTGGTTTAAGCTTTAGCGCATCGACATAGTTAGAATTCTGTATGTATGTATGGTGTGTGTCTGTGTTTGTGGATAATTCCAATATTTGTCTTCATTTGCCAATTTCGGTCACTAACTTGACCTTAACTTTGTATTGGCGCCCCCAGTTTCTACAGCGGTCGAAACCGTCTGGCAGTGATCTCAAGAAAATCCCATTCCATTTGTTTCTAGCTTGTTTAGTCTTTCAACACAGTTTAATCTTTATCGGGATTGTCAAGACAATTACATTTCGGGATTGTTAACCAAAACTAACCAAATTTATTTTTAATGTGTGTATTTCATGATTTATATATATTCAGAAAATGAGTATTTTCAATTAAAGTGGTTGCCTAATACTGGATAATATTAATGATAACAATATACTGGTAATAATATAATAATCATAATATAGCGGTAGTGCTATGCAATCATGATTTTAAGTTGCGGAGAGTATAACTACTTTACACAAACATACATACATACCTACACACACACACACATACATACACACACACACACATACATATATATATATATATATATATATATGTATAGAAAAACACACCTATTGTTTATATTTGTATTAAATTGCAACAAGCGAAGTGCGTGTGCATTAGAAAGATGTGCAATAGAAAACCTAATAAAACATTGTCTATATGTCTACATGTCTGTAATTTTTATATTTACATTTTATTTTTTATATTTGTTGTAGGCCAGTTCATGCCGCAACAGAGAGTACGCTGATTTACCTGTTCCGTATACACTTTTCAAAGTGAATTATCTAATCATTATTCTGATGAATAATCAGCAAGTATTTATTGGTGCAATGTGAACAAATTCTTTGAAGCAACCAAAACATGGATAAATAAGATTTTACTACATATCTCCAAAAGTACAAACAAACTTGTAGGGAAGACTAAATAATGAATTGTTTAGTCGGTCAATCTTTTTTTGACCTATACACCGTTAACGCTACTTAAACTCTTTTCAGCTTAACTCTATTAGATATAATTACAGAAAATGTAAAATGATGGAGATTCATAAAATGATGATATTCGACAATTGGAGTTTGTGTATTTTATATTTAACGAACTTGAGCTTGGACCAGAGACACCGCTGTTTTTTTAGTAGAGCATTTTAGAAGCACCCATCGAATTAAACCAGGCAAACATCGCACAAGAACGCGTTTAATGTGATGCAGAATTTACAGAACACTTAATAAATATTACACAGAACACCTTGGTTAAAATACAGCAAAACTTACATTTTTAGATCGAAGCATACAAATGAGGTTTTATCAAAACTACTAAAGGCTGGGACGTCTGACAATTGATTGACTGCATGCAGTTATGTTAGCTGCCAGTGTACTTTTAAATGACGCCAGAATGCATGTTTTGAGCCCAGCATACACGTGACGTTCCTACTCGAAATTTGCTGCGGTTTTAAACTACAAAGCATTATTTTTAGACTACATATAGCAAGCTAACATTACAACTTTGGAATAACCGTTCTTACACCTAAAACATATACCAGACACATACAGATGCAGAGACTTCATGGATAATAAATATACATTTAAAAGTGTTTAGCTTTAGTTATTCAATAGCCTATACTCAGGTTCAATATCAAATGACATATGTGATTCCAGATAGAGGTGGACTTGCATCTCCGTCTTAAAAGTCACTTTTATGAATTATGTCACCATCTAAAAACAAATCTGTTATTATTTTTAAAAAATGATGATGATAAAAAAAAATCAGTAAACGGTGAAGGTATGCTCGCGCATCATGAGTCTTTTTTTCTTCATCCTGCGGTTCTGAAACCAGATTTTCACTTGCTGATCACTCAGTTCCAATCTGTCCGAAAGTTCCTTTCGCTTTTGTCGGTTTATAAATTCATTCATCATAAATTCGTTCTCCAGTTCGGCTAACTGTGGCTTCGTGTAAGGTTTCCTTTTTTTTCTTGATCTCACCTGTGAGGGACACCATGGCAGTCCTGGGAAAGAGAGAAAAGCGAATCAACCATTCGTACGCTTGTCACAATTCTTTCAAATGTGTCTAAAGATGTTAACCCTTAAAACCCAACGACAACTCTGATTCCTCTGTCATTTATACTAGCTCGTAGAGCATGCGTAATTAGTTGGGTTTTTTTCGGTCTGAAAACAAACTAGATTTGAAAAGTTAAGCGTGGCAAACGTAGACACTGAAATAGCTTGCCTATAACTGAACAAAGCAAACAGTTTTATAACATCACACAAACAGAGACTACAGGGTAAAAGCCAGGGAAATCAAAAGTGCATAAACCCAAGGAAGAAGTTGCGTACCATCGGAGAAGGCTGATCTAATAGTCGGGGTGTTCAGTGATGGTTGAAATGGAGCGATGGAGCTGACAGACTGCTTTGAAGCATCACTTACTGGCTGGTCAATAAAGTTAAGTTCATTCTGTGCAACTCTGTTCTGCTGTCGCCTTTCCAAGTTTGAAACTTCATTGCTGGCGGAATCAGTGAGTCTCTGATCACTTGCGTAAGCGGCATTAGGTCGTCCAGGCTCTTCTGATTTGTGGCTGACATCTTGGAAGTAGTACCTCCCGGATTCCTCCAGTGAGCCCTTTTTGTGAGTGTTGAGGCTAGCGCTCACAGCGGCTGAATTGCTAAAGAACGGCTGAGAGTAGCCACTGTAGGCGCGGCTCTGGGCCGGAGTAGTGCACGAATTTGGAGAAGTCCACGGGAGCGAGCACACCTCTCTTCTACTGTAGGACATCTGCGGAAGCCCAGATAGATGGACTCCATTGCCTCGCAAATTTTGGAGGTAGAGGGAGTCGGAAGAGTGAAAATTCAAAAGGGGAGCAACATACCCAGAACTAAGAAGATTGTGCTCGCACATTTCTCACGAGCTGGCCCGAACGCTTCTTAAAACCGTTTTTAGTTACCCCTAAAGAATACTAGCAAGGTAATTGTTGATTTGTTAATGCACCGTCACGTGTTATGCAAAGTATAATGTTTAGCCACGCCCATGTGACAGTCGTGCTGCAAAGTCAGAAATAGGCATTGCATTAAAAACATAAAATAACAAACAGCATATATGCAGACATCCCAGTTCAATTCCTTGTCTATTTATTTAAATGAATTTTAAATATGAATTTTCTTATACATACAGTAAAAGAGGTAACACATGAAAAAAATATATATTTTACAAGCAAATACGTAAGATGATAATAATAAATCCCAACGCAGTCAGGTCTTTAGAATATCTTATGTGCAACGCACTAAATGATAGCTTCTAATGAAAATGAAGGCTAGCCTGTACAGAAAGTAAGATTACCGGTGTGCCTTTAGCTTGCTTATGTAGGCAAACATGCATTTGCATGGTGTGTGTGTGTGTGTGTGTTTGTGTTTAATATATGGGTATGAATAGCGTGACGGGAAAAAAAAGAAAACACTCAACACTGAAGACTGTTTGTCACTCTAAGAATGAAGATATGTTCTTTCATGTTATTTGTGTGTTAAATGTTTGCTACGTCACACCATGAGACACAGTGCAATTTTTATTTGTCAACTACCCATATATTTATAGTAATACATTACAGCTTTTTCATTACAGAATTCGTGTTAAGTATAAACAGGTTTAAAAACATTAAGTTCACAACATATTTCAAAAAGCTTTTAATCATTTATTTACAATAGCCTTTTCACACTACTGATAGACTATAGCCTAATACAATTCAAAAACAAACAAACCCAAATGTAATTTTTTTCCAATGCCAGAAAATTTAAATGCATCGTTTTAAACATTTCGTTACAGTGTGGTGGGTCTTAATTCGATTCATTCAAATTGATATTTTTCCAAAATATTTTTGTGAAATATGTATTGTAAAAGCAAAAAGGGGAAAAAAGGGGAAAAAAGCAAAAAAACAAAAAACAAACAAAAAAACCCCCAGCACTTTCTTTATAATAGTAACCTTACATAAACGTTTAAGTAGGTTGTCTTAAGATGCCGCGCTATCGGTGTAAGAAAATAAACATTACTGTAGATATCGCGTTCTCTTTGTAGTCTGTCTCTCAAATGTGACACTGTAGGATATGCAAGTTATATTTTATCTTACCTTCAAAGATTTATCCAGATAATCCAAAACACTGTTTGAAAAAAGTGCACACACGCACGTGCAGGCAAAACGACTATTGTAAACAGGCAATTTCCGGAAAGAGAGCAGACAGCACAACCTCCCACGTTTTACGGGTCCAGTAAACTCATGAAAACCTTTAAAACGAATTGCTTTAGAAATTCACGTTCTGTTGCCTACTGACAACATAGAAGACCAGGATCTATTGTTCAATCTTAAAAAGCAAAAACATGTAGATGTAAATGATATGGTAGGTACATCAGTACAGTTCAAGGTCAAAGTCCAGACGCGGATTTACTAAAAACAAGTCCAAGTGCATTTAAAAGCCATAGTAAAACTGTCATAATCTACATTTCATTTACATAATTCGTGTGGATAATTTGATCAAAAGCGTCGCTTTTAAAAGCTGAACATAGCTTGACAGAGAACTATAAACGTTTTCTTTAAAATAATGCCGTTTAAGTGCCGTTGTTACACCCTCGCATGAATTTGCCAGCAATTCGGCAAAACGTAAAACAACTACGAGTTGCCATGAAAGTCCCCAGCATTGGGGGAAGTATTTTCTGACCAACAAAAAGGTGAATATAACTTTTTACTTCTACATTACAGGTTTTATTATTATTATTTATTTATTTGCCACTGCATATTACCTATGTATTCATAACTTGCAGCGCCATTTTATCTATTAAATGATCATTGCTTCCAAATTAATTCTCAGAATTGTTTTACTTTTTGTGTAAAAGTGGATTTGACGTTAATACGATGCGCACGCTCACCGCTAGGTGGCGTTGCAGCTTCATGAATTGGTTGGCAAGTTTTATTCATGAGACCTCTTGAAGTCAAGGTCTAGTCTGCCAATACGTCTCAAGGTCAGTGAGAAGACACAGTTTTAAAAGATGTTAATGTTTTAAATAATAAAATATTATTTGAAAAACAACAAAAGCTTGTGTTGTGTAGAATTTTCCGCTAACAACACTCGTTTTTTGTTTTTGTTTTTTTTGCTATTCAAAGATTTTTTTTTGTTACCTGTTAAATAATCAGTCAAACAATAAACAACTAGGATACTTAAGCAAAAATAATAACTGTGTATTGATATCGCACTCAAATATTGTAACTAATTTACTCTTCACATTTATTAGGTTTACGCGATGACCGTGTGTTTACATTTATGTAGGCGTACTTATCCAAAGCCACTTCGAAGACATCTGAGGCATAACTTACATTTTACAAGTAGCCTATAAGTTCCAATTTATTCACGTATAAAAGCAAATAACATCATAGAATCAATTCTCTATTAAAATTAATTTATGTTTCTCAAAAGGGCTACATGCAATTGTAGGTATTTACTGTTAAACATTTAATTCGAGCCAGTTTAAATTTAGCTTTGCAATGACAATTAATAAAATAAAACACTTAAATAACTAAGGCAAATGCGAAAGTAATGGGAAATACAGAATTATTGAAATAATGCAATTTTCACGCTATGAATGCCTTACTTGGTGACTCGGGAAAACTAGCCATCTTAGGTTTTTAAAGAAATTATTTTAGTCGCGCTTTTTGTCAGTGTTACAGATTAAACTCTGGCACTAGGTTCTGCACTCACTCGAAACGAAAAGAAAAACATTACATTTTGGCTGAAAGGAAAGATCAGTGGCCTGGCTTATGGTGTAGAGCTAACAATATTTAACTATACTTAAATTATTAAAGACCCGGGGGGAAAACCCTCAAGCTACTGAAACAGTTTGAACATCTGAACATTCTTTCAGAAAACCTGGACGCCGATATAAAACCAGCTATCTGAATAAACTACGACTGAGTATGAGTAAATCCATATGAACAAGATTTACTTACAAAAATTTCCCCCCTGTTAAACAAACAAACAAACAAACAAACAAAAAACAGCTGACTGCATGAACCAGCATTAGCATGAATAAATCTTAAAATGATTTAAATTATTTGCAGACTTCAGGTCCCTTCTTATCCTTTGTAATGAACTTAGTGTTGGTTTATTCGAGCTCTTTCAGTTGCAATTTTGGTGTAAGGAACTTTCTCCCGCGCAGACAGAACGAAACAGCTTTTCCTTCTGAGAAAAGACAAATCATATTAATCACAGGGCTGTCTTTTCTTTCAAGGTCTTTTCATTATTCCAAGATTTACAATGATGCAACATTTATTGCAATTTACCGTAACGCAGCATTTTAAAGAAACACCTTAATCTAAATGTTAACAATTGAAAACCTTTCTGATTTATTTCTCATTAGCGTATTAAGCCTGTGCTTCTTATTTTAAAAATTAATTTAATTACTTTGGTATGGACATGATCGACGTTTAATAAGGTGGTGTCAAAAACTAATGAAGAAAGGCGAGGAGTGATTCAGAGAGCAGATCTCACAAGTCTTACCTGTTAATGATGGTTTCCAGATATGAGTCTGGTCTTTGGAGCAATAAAGTTGACCGCTGCAATTGTTTGGCCAGTTCCGTGGCTGGTGGCCTTCCATTGTCAAACAAGCCTCATGTCTGGAATCTCCAATCATTGTTCTACAGGTAAATCAATACAGGCAGGGTGGACTCTTGGGTAGAAACCCGTGTAACTCCTGAAGCCATCACTATTATCCATGGGTTTACTCAGACTGTCCAACACAGCGTTCTGTGGAACTTTGCAACCACTATTTCCGAAACTACATTCAAAAGCGAAGATAGTGCCAATGAAAAGAAACGTAAGGAGTGAGACTCAGCGCTTATCGAAGTCGGTCGTTCCGCCGCGGAGAACATCGGAATGAGTGCGCCCCGAAGGCAAACGGGTAAACATTTCTGAACGCCTCATCTAACCCTCTTGCTTCCATATTTACTTGCACACAGTGTGTACGCTTTGTAATTTAACACATCGTATTTTATGAGCTCAAAACCAAGAAAGCTGCACAGAGAACAATCTCCGTTGATAGTTAGCGTTTATGTTTATTTTCCGGACTAATTACGTAGGTCAGATAACTTGGTACCTGATTGGATAGCTGTCACCATGTGACATGTAAATTGTTATGCTGAGTTTGGAACACCACGGTACTGTTTCTACTTGTCTATGTCATTTGTACGCTAAAACTGCATGTTATATACACGTCGAAGTCATTTTTTGCGTATATCACGTGTTTTTCTTATTGCTTGGCGTACTATTTATACGCAATTACATGAGACCGGCCTCTTTGTATTACATTTATCTTAAAACTGAAATCATTCTAATAAGTCTTACCTATCTTATGCAACCCGGACCTCACACTTTTGAACGGTAGTCGCACACACACGCACACACACACGACATATACACGATTACGCTGTGGGGAAAAAAGAGGAAAATGTATGTAAAGACAAGTGTGTTGCGCAATATAGGCTAATTGCTTTTTTTTTTAACACTCCAACTGTCTGTAAATCATAACCTATTTTCAAAGGATGTCCTGAATTTAATTCAAGCAACGGTCAATATATCGAAGGCGCACGACTTTACTGCCCTACAAAGCAAAAAGGCAGTAACTACGCCGAGTGCAGAACTGAGAAAAATTACTTTAAAGTTACCCTGTCATCCAGCTTTTTACAGTTACTGTACAAACGACTACCATTTTTCTAGATAAGGTATTTTGTCACATAACAAAGGATGCCTTGAATGTCCTGAAAATGATAATAACTCATATTTGACCAAAAATGCAGTTACTGCCTTTTTGCTTTGTAGGGCAAGAATAAATAAAAACTAAGTGATTTACCTAAGCTAACCACTGCTTTTGTGATTTTGTGTGCATGTAGGCCCTATTCCTAAACACCTGTGAGCCCTCAATAGCACACAATTAGAGCCGGAGCCAAACAACTTTTCTTTTTTTTCCTGTAGTGCCCTAACAAGAAGCATGTAGTTTGTTGACATACCACAGAAAGCAGTAAAACTAACACACCTACAATGCCCTGAATAGTTACCTGGCGATTGGCGCTTTCATTCAAATCGGATGTTGGATATTTCGTATCTACATCTACTTCCCACGATGAACGCTGACCGACGCCCAAGTGGTGTCAATTTCTAAATAGGCTACATTAAACCAGTAAATAAAAACGCATTTAATTTTATCATCGTAAACGCATGACATATTTTACATTGATTTGTTAAATAACATCAAATGTATGGTTTTATATTAAAGACAGTGTATAGTTAGTGTGGATTAATGCAAAGCTTTAAAATCTCAGTTCTAAGGCAATGCATAGCAAGTTAAATATAGACATTAAAGCGCTTTACCACTAGGTTATAGAGCATAACATAATCCCATAATCACATAATCCACAAATCAACATATTATTATAACGAAGAACAATGAGGGCTTGTTTCGTTTGTTTGTTCGTTATACACAGCTCTTTTGCTTTCAGGGTTCAATATCATTAAAATTAAACTAGCTACAAAAAATCTGTCCGTATGACAATTTTCAATCTTGAATCTAGCGCAGACGCCGTGTCTTTATGAGTTGTATTATTTGTCTGTTTTTGAAGTAACCCGTCCAGTGTGAGCATTGTTTAGTTATGTGTTTCGATCAAATTGGTCCACCAGGCTTTATAACGATGGAAGGGTGAGTAGGCTATGTGATAATAGTTTTAGGTGAAACTTTAACTGGCTACTTTTGAAGTACAGACCCGATAAAGATAAATATTTGCAGTTCATGAACCCTGCTTTTTTTATAGAAGGCACTTGGGCTATCTTGTCCAAAAAGAAGTGGGGAAGACTCTCCCATCCAATTTTTTGTTTTGAGAGTCCCTGCGTTTTTGCATGCTTTTGCCTGAATTCTTCAAACGCCTCACGTCAACCCCGTATTATTTAAATTGACTGGCCATCAGAAATTTTTTTTGCCTGATGTTGAAGGATTTTTAAAGAACAGCCTAGTTAGTAAACCAGCGTCCATTATAAAAAAAGACGAATTTTGACAACTTTGCGACTAGAAAGCATGTGCATTAATTAATTACCAGACTCTCCTATTAATAATATATAGCCATCCATCAAAACTTTATTAGCGCAACTCTGATTTGCTTTATACAACCGGGTTTGCTGGGGCTCCTTTAAGTGTGTATTCCACAATGCATTGAGAAAAGACCTAATGACAGCTCCCTGATCTGGACAAATACTATTATATCTAAGCTAAGCTACTCATGCAAACTGATAAGAAAATGTATATATTTTAGCGCAATATTTGCATGCGAACAAATCGTCGTATCATACATGATATAAAAATGCATTGTGAAGTTAAGTCAGACAGATTCACTGACAAGGTTTTCACACTTTTGACAAAAATAAGTTTAAATGGTGATTTGATAATATATAATAAAACTAAAAAGCGATTTATATATATGGGAAAGAAAGTAGAAATGTTAGTTTTTCATCATCCTGAAACTTTTTGTCTCTGCACAATGAACTAAAACAAGTATGTGAAGTACTGATAATTCAATGAAAAGTAGGCTATAGCTTGAAAAGTCTTTCATTATAATGGCAATGGTCTATTCCAATTTGCTATATGTGAAATTGGAGCCTATTCCACATCCTTTATTCATCTTCAGATACACCACACAAAAGTCATCATCACAGATGGAAAAAGTCTAAGATTTGATAATGTCAGTACTTTTGGTGAACTGACGACACTGATCGTACCTTTATTCAATGAAAGTTTCTGACAGTTGATATTTGACGTCAACAAACAAACGAGTCATGACATACCTTAATTGCTTCCCTCCCAAATTCAGGAACAGGCAAGGGTTTTCATCACAAAAAGCAAACCATGGAAAGGCCAAGATGTTTATATAGGCTGATACAAGTTCAAGAGTAGCTAGTCCTACAAGTTCTTCGTTATTTGTAACATCAGCTTAAAACAATCACACTCCAAACTGTCAAAGTAAACCAATAACATGTCTTGGTTATGTGAAAAACAAACCCAATGTACTCACGCATCCAGCAAAAAACTTCAGAGATCTATCTAAATCTAAACTGGGACAATCAGCTTTGACTAAAGTGACAAATCTAATGCTATGAGCCACTACTTTCTCTCACTTTTCTCTCACTAAAGCAGTTATTTTAGAGACAGAATTACCTGTCTGTTGTTGCTAATTATTTATTATATTCACATCAAAATGCATTTGCAGTACTTTGATGCTATACATCTGTCTCAAGTGTTGCATCTGTGATGCTATACGTCTGATGCTATACATCTGTTTCCAGTAAGAGCATTGCTGTTTTGTTTAGGTATTGTTGAAGAAGTGCCATCCTTCTGCAAATGAAAGAAAGGTGAACAGTGTTGCACAAGTAGTTGGCAGGCTGAGTGAAGTAGGGAAGATTTAGTGGCACTGGCGCTGGATGGGCCAGAAGTACAAGTGCTGCTTGATCTTACATCAGCAGGGAAGACTCTTACAGCGACACTTGAACAGTTTAAGGCATGGCAGAGTAAAAACGGGAACAGCTGGCTGGTAGATGGAAAATAAAGGTTGAGTCTGGGTGCTTGAACTGTTTCGTCCTAATCATCAAGGACTATTTCACTAAGTGCCCAGGGGCATATGAAATAGCTGAACAGAGTGTGACCGAAGTGTTCCAAGAAGTGTGACTCCTGGGGATACATAAGACACATGCAACTCCCTTCATCTGCAGAGCGATGAATAAGTGGACCACTTCCTGACCACGCAACTATTCACCCTAACCAGTGAGTACCAGTGCAACTGTGATAACGCAAATCCTGGTCTTCTTGAACAGCAGTTCAAGAGTCTAAGGGGTGCATGCCAAATGCCCTCAAGTCTAACTAGAAACTACCAAAACCGGTAGAATTGATCTTTGACCCCCACCTGAACCAGAGATTCCTGGGAGGGCCGAGGTTGAAGTATTTGCAAAAGCAGTGGAACAGACTTTGCATTGTGCTTAGGATCATCAGGGAACTGAATTGGCCAGACAGAAAGGGCATATGATATCCATGATACAGACTTTGCTGCTGGAGACACTGTTTTGCAGGGTCCTCCATTGTTTTAAACATTGTCATTATACATTACCATTACTCTGTTGTTCTATTTGATAATGTTCAGTGCTTTGCTACAATCTGTATTGTTAAAAGCGCTATAAATAAAAGTGACTTGACTTGACTTAAATAGGAAACCCTTAGCATCAATATGCTGATGAGATACTGGGAATTGTATTGTCATAATTAAATGATATATAAACAGTCAAAACTCTTTTACTTATATTATATTATTTACACATTTATGAGCGCATAACACAACTCCTGCTCCTGAACCTACCATCTGTCAATAAAACACAAGATATAGCAGGCAAATACAACTACCAGCATAATTATTTAGAAAGTATTAATATTGTAATAAAAGTCTTCTGAGGCAAAACGGTTAATTTGTGAGCGGAATAGATGCGACCACCGTCTCCATCTGCCGCATACTTCCTGTGTCTGCTGTGGTCTGTAAGCAAATTCAAAAAATGCGGCAGAAGAAGCCTTACATCAGCTATGGTTGTGAAATGCCATTGGCTCTTGCGTGTCTCATGATCGATTGCATCATTCTACGTGATTGGAGTATGTTTTAGACTGAGATGTGAGCGTGTTAACAAAAGAGGATCATTTTCAGTGATAAAAACCTTGTGTTTTACATGCTTCTTCATCGTACAGCTGCTTGTCAGTTTTTGCAATAAATAGCTGTGACTGCACTTATATTTGCCTGTGTGTGTCTTATATTGTTCAGAGATGGATAGGTTTAGGGTAGGGATGGGGATAGGTGCTACAATCAAAGTAAAAAATTATATGAAATTATTTCTTTTTTTTTTTTTTTTTTTACAAACCATTAAATTAGGCCAAACAACTGAAAACAACGGAGGACCCTTCACATCAAAATCTTCAATATGTGACGAGTTGGGATGAGACTGTGACATCTGGGTGTGGTGCTCCATTGCGATCAACTTGTTCTGTACCACCCCATGGCCATGAAGCATTCGGAAGACGACCCAGAGATAGAGACACCACTGGTGATGCCACACAAAGCCTATTCATTGGTAATCTTCCTGCTATGGCAGAGCTCAGTGACAACCGAGACAACCGATATCCTCACAAGACTATGTCTGTGATGCTGCTCTTATATAAGTACTGATGAAGGACTAAAATTGTTTCAATCAAAGGTTATTGTGCTACTATGTTGTTTATGCACACTGGGACAGTAGTGTCTTAAGGAGGGGGAAGTGTTAGGCATAGACTGGTGCGCCTGTAACACTGTTGTCCTGCATTCTAATTAAAAGATCTTTCTTTGACGTTGCAATATATTAATTGAATATTATTTGTTTATTAATTTATCTAACCACTTAATCTAAACTGTGCCTTTCCCAAAGCATTGTTATGTGAGATGTAGTAAAAATGTTGACTGCATTGAGCATTGTTTATATGGAAAGTAAGAGCCTGCTGTGAAGAACATTAAAGATGTATTTAGCAGAATCCATGGTCCTTGAAGTTTCATAATAAACAAGTCAACAGGTCCCATTAAAAATGCAGGCTCAGGAAACACATGATTAATTCGTGAGGGTTCTGATAACATGTTGATTTTGTATGAAGCAAAGGGCTGTGCAAGACCTACTCTGTGCATCATGTAGATCATTACTGCCTGCAATTCACAGCGTCAGGAAAATGTAACTGTGTACCTTCACAAAAGTATGTGCAGAAGGTGAAACCAGCCATTGTAACGCCGTGATCTTTTAAACTGCTTTACTTGCTGGTGTGAAGATGTTTGTTCTGCACACTTGTCCTCCCTCTCTGACACCAACAATGATATCAGATGTTATTTTGCTACCTCACTTGCATATTAATGCGGCAGAAAGTTCCAGGACGTTTGCCTGAGGTTACGGATTGTGGCTTTCTTGCACAGACTAATCAATTTACAAGACCTTGATATTTCTTTGGGAAGCACAAGTTAAAATTTTGCTGTTTCCTGTACCTCACATTACTCCCTCAAAATGACTGCAGCTCTTGGCTGGCATTTTATGAATCAATTGGGACATATAGATAGGTTTAGCTAAAATGTTTAGTGTGAAGTAAGTCTTTGATGGACTTACTATGGCAGGTGCAATATTAGAGTGGATCTTCAGGCATCAGTCTCACTCTTCTGATTACAGTTCAGTATGCACTCTTCTGAACTGCATGTTGGAGATGAATGTGTACTTGGTTCCCAGAGGCTCTCTCTCTCTCTCTTCCTAAACCAGTGAGTTACTCAAGATGGAATAGATGGCTCACCTTAAAGAAGGAAGCAGGGGTGGTTGGATGCTCAAGAAACCCTGAAAAAGTGTTAGGTCAGTGTAGGCAATCTGCCAGTGGGAGTTTTGTGCATACTCAGTCTAAAATAGTAAAAAGGCTCCAGCTCTACAGGACGTTTCTGCCTGTTTGTTTAAGTGTGGAAGGGGTGTAACGAATCGCGTATCGTATGATTCTTGGTCATTTTCCAAATCATAGTGATCATCCCTATGCCCTTGTTAGTGGAGATTTAAGTGAGCAGAGCAGGTGCGTGTCATTATTTAATAATTTGTAATGCACTTGTCAGGGAGCTATGTAATTTCCTTAATTATCTTCAGCTGGGATGTTCCTGTGACAAGGAAATGAACGCAGTACGATGTGTATCTAGGGTTGCAAAAAGGTGGAAAATTTCCAGAAAATTTTGGAATAATCCAGGGATTTTTGGAAAATTTCCAGAAATTTGCCGGGAATTTTCCACTCCTTTGCAACCCTGTGTGTATCAACGTCACAAATGTCTTTTTATTGTTGTTAGAACATAAACATACATTTTATCATTTTAAAATATGCTAATATTTTAATAAAAAAAAAACTATTTTTATAAATGTAAAATGTAATTTTATGCAATGCATCAGTCCTTCTGACGAATCTGTTGATGCACATCGTGCTGCGTTTGTTAAAGAACATCTCAGCTGAAGATAATGAGGAAATTACATCGCTCCCTTTGATAAATGCCTTCCAAACGACTCAATAATGACATATTTCGCAGTACTATATTCGCAATACATGAATCGTTACACCCCTATAGTGTGGTATTTAAATCAGAGGCAAATGTACTTAGAATAGGCACACTGTCACAGCCAGGAGAAAGAGGAAGCCCATCCACACTGGTGAGAGAAAATGAGGAACACGGTCAAACATTGTTTTCAGGCTAGTTCCAAAAGACATGGTGAAATAGTGCTTTCACAGTCACAAGAGACGTGCCCTTAAGTGGAACCAAATGACACACTAATGAAAATCAATACAGTATATGCCCATCAGCACACATGTAAATCCTTCTTAGATGGGAAGATTAGCAATAAAATCCACTCCTAGGTGTGACAAGAGATGGGACATCAATGAAGGGGATGTTAGGATCAGGGTGAACCAAGAGAGCAATGCTACTGAAGGTTTCCTTTAAATGTTGAAAGACAGGATCTCAACTTCTCACACTGCACTTAGTTTATTTTCTTTAGAAATGCTGGATTTCTCCCTTTTTTGACTTCTCAAAAGTTTAGAAGAGATCTCAACAGCATCACAACATCACTACACTGAAGAGTCAGGGGCTCTCACATTGGTCTCCTCTAAATTTCAGAAGTGACCTCAATAACTTTACAAAGTGTGCACCATGGCAAATGCCTCAACGTAGGCTCATATTTATTTTAACCATATAATATGTATTAATAATCAAATTGATTGATAATCAAGAATGAGTCATAAGCCATTTATGTGGCTTTCAGCAGAGAAAGCTCCAGGGTTACATTTTCTGTTTTAATTAGGGAATCGGGTACAACAAATGAGCCTAAGTACATAAACATTGTCCTCTGTAACTCTAAAATTCTCTAAAAATACTCTAAAATTGAAACTCTAAAAAAACTTTAAAAACTCTAAAATTAGGATCTTTAAACTTCCTCGGTAGCAAATTAATCTTCTTAAGTTCAACTCATGGGGACGGGATAAAAGTCCAGCAGATCTGCAAATGGCATAGCATGATGTCAGTCATTACTTGGCTGCTGCAGTTTTCCTCATATGCTTGGATAACCATAAGTGTCATATTTCCTGAATGTGTCCTGGCCAGGATTTCTATCATGCCTTGATTTGATACCTTTTTGAAAACATAAGGAACCGATGTCATACCAATCAGTCTGCACCAGCAATCCAAGCCAAAACCTATATCTTTATAGAAATTCTGACCAGGACGTGTCCGGGAAAAATGGCATGAATGGTCACCCAATCATGTATGAAGTATGATGATATCAAGCACCACTGCCTCTTTTCGTTTTCATTTAGACATATTAGTAGCCGCAGAAATGTAGTTCAGGGAACGTGGGCCTACATACAAATAAACTAAATATTATATCAAACAGCATTGCCTATTATTTATTTATTATTTTATTTTTTTACATATAGAATATTGTTAGATTTGCCAAAAACAAATTATTTCTCGTCAGAAAGAGGAACCGAGGTTATGGTCCTCTCAGCAAAATTCTTGAGCACTGAGTGCCCGGTGATCACCTGGACCTTACGTCTACTATGCATAAACAGCAGATTCTCCTCTGAAATTCCTTCTGACATTACATTCCTTGATTTAAAACAATATCTAATATTTAAAAATAAAAATGCAACTAAATGGTGGTTAAAAAACAATGCTGTGTGAACTCCCAAACCTACCACTGGGAAGCACAGACTGGGGATAGATGTCACAGTGCGAAGGGATTTGCTGAAATTAAACCCACACTTCCAATCTATGTAAAAACCTTTTTAAAGAACAAAGAAAAATCAGCTTTGAATAAAGTGAACCATTTAAAGTGACAAAAACTATGATAGAATCCCATTTTACGTAAATCCCTTGATGGGTCAGATGCAACAAAAACACAGATGCACAAATTTAATACGATTTCACTTACCCTCTGCAGTTCTGAGTCATGACCGGGATCTTTTATAGCTGGGACCACTGCATCTTTCTGTATCAAACAATGTGCAAATACTGCATCAAACTGGGCCATTCGTCAACAAACATGAAATTCTCTGCCCCAAAGACCATGAAGTATTGGGAGTGATTTGGGAAGCTAAACAAAGACGTGTTTCCTTTAAACGTATAGAGACATTCTTCCCAAGCGACTCCCGTACTTCTTGGTTGACCTCTGGCTCCATGTATGACGTAAGCTGACGTAAACTGCATTCCTTCTGTGTCCTCTAACCTTTTTTTTAACTTCTATTTTTTGACTTTTAATTCATTAACGGCATTTAGTATTGCTCTATCCTCATTTGTCTTTGTCTTGTGAGTTTACATTATGAATGTGGCTTACATCATAGGTCGGTTCAGGGGTCAGCCAAGAAACCGGAACTCGATTCTCTCACGAATGCGTTGTGAAGGTCAGTGATTTGGCTTATAATTTTGCTAAATAGAAATAAAAAAATTATTTTTGTTACAAAAACCTATCAATCTAACCCCCCATAGTTTTATGGCAGATATAGTTATCTATAGATCTTCAAAATAAGGGCCACTATCCACCAGCATTACCAAGCTTTGAAGAGCCAGGATGAATAAAAAAAAAAAAAAAGGAAACTCCGGCTGTGTTTGTCTGAAAGAAGAAAATCATATACACCTAGTATGGGTGAGTAAAATATGGGGTTGTTTTTATGTATTCCTTTTAGCTCAGTTCTATTGGGGTTTTGGAGTGTTAAGCTACCTCCTACGAAAGCAAAAACACTCAGTTAAGCTTGTAAAACAGGAAATTGGTAAAACTGATTTTGCAGACACTCCAATGCTTATTAACATGGAAGGTCAGCTTTTATTTACAGCCTGTTTTTGAAGTGTTCAAGAATGAAGACAATCACAGACATATTAGTTGATTCTTGACCTTGTGCAACCCTATGGACCTTTTATTTATTATTATTATTTTGTTTAGTTTTTTTTTTTGGGGATCTGGTATGTAGTTTTATTGGAACTTGAATGTTCCACCCTTAATGTTCCAAAAAAGAAATAAATAAATAAGATTCCTCCCAGCGCCTTTTGGACAAAAATGAACTTATTAAAGCTGATGTTTTAGCAAATATCTGCTGGATTCCTGTTTTCTTCTTCTGCGCATTACAGAGCCAATTGGATAAATAATGCAGCTATAACTGTGTGGCTATATTAGTATGGATGTGTTATAGTATGGAGTGTGGCTTGCATGTGTGTGTCATAAAAATATTGTGCGCGCGCTTGTGTGGTCTTGTAATATTTGAGAGAGAAGTCAACCCCTGTGTGCAGCAGCGGACTTCTGTTTGCATAACAGGGAACATATTGATACTGCGCCCTAACAAAATCTTACTGAAAGCTCATTTTGTAAAATATTATTCTCAAATTCCGAACACAACTTGACTTGATTTTCCAGCAGAACATGTTTCATAAAATATATATTTCATATAAAATATTGTTAATACATAATTTAAATAAACTTAAACTTCTATAGCATTTTTGTTTCACTTTTTACACTTTTTTTTAACTTCAATTACAGAAGTAAAGTAATTCTGTGTTTATAATGTAATAGCGTTATTTATTTTAATTTACCTTGGTTTTCTAAAGCTATTTGTGCTGTAGCGCCACCCTTGGATCAACAGCACGAGAACCAAAGCTCAAATCTAATTCAACGACTTGACCGAAGAAGAGTTTGTGATCTGGTAATGTAGAGGATACTCTAAGTCACGCATTAAAGTTGAGCTGAAATGTACCACTCTCGCGGTGGTGTGCCCTTTATTCCCCAAAATGAGCATGGGTCTCAAAGGTAGCCAGGCCTGGGTGTTGTTGATCAGGAGAAAGAAGCCATGGAAATATACGTTTTAGTGAGCCAAGATATGTTTATGCTTGGAAGCTGACGTTTACCACCATTTTTATCATATTCTTTGTGATTTATATGTACAAGTTGTTATAGTGACAGATTAATCAGTGCTTGGCTTTATATAGCGCTTAACATACAGATTGTGTCACAGTAATGTATGTATACACTATGAAAATATTTTAATTAATGATAGGGAATAATTAAATTAAAAGTACGTATATTAATACACGTATTCACATATTACAACCAAAACTGGATTAGGTGTAATTTTGCCGTTGTCCCGCAGGTGGCTGCACGTGTCTGCCTGTCTGTTTCTCCAGCAGCACTCGTCTACTTACGGTTACAGTGATTTTGTGAAACACAGCCCCTGCACGTTTGCTTGTTTGTACACTTTGCCGTCATATATTTTAAGTCCATGTCATGCTGACAGGACACTATATGCGTAATGTAGAGCTGTAAAATGGTGCTCGCATCAAGATTTGAATAACGCATTATTCAGGATTTTCATGCAGCTGCGCCATTAGGCCTTTTCTATTTCAAAGTGAATGTGTTTGTATGTAGCCTACAAAGTCCACTGCTTACAGAATCAGGTGTGGAGGTTTTATAACTTAACACATTGGCATTTTTATATGGACCCCGCTTCTGTGGGTTGTTTTTGTGTTAGAACTTAATCATCATTTTACAATTTCGGTAACTAGCCATAATTTTTACATTTTCACTTATTGACTATGAATGAATTAGATCTACTCAGTTGGCCTAACAAATATGACCTGAACATAGGATTTCCTAACAGCAGTAGAGGTAGGTTATTTTCTCAAAGTAGGCGAGAATTATTTTTAATTAAATTACTGGGTACTTAGTGGCTTACCGTGAATGCTTTCCTGAAAATATACTTTGAAGTGATGTATATTATGAGAAGTAATCAGTAAAATGGTATTGACCCGAATAAATAAATGAATAAATACATCAAGAAATGAATAACCCTTCTCAGCTGGACAATTACTCACCCTCAAGTTATTCCAAATGATACTTGAAAGTTGTTCTGAATCACAATGGCTTTTACAGACAGAAATGTTCTACTTTAGAAAAGCTTACATCAAACAGGTATGGGACATGCAGTTTAAGTGAACTTAGTGAGTCGTCAGTGACATGATTAGTGAGTCCAGTTCATCATAACGAGGCCGTCTCATATTCTCGCGCAAATAAGTTGTTGTGGTCCAACGTTGCTGTTTATCTGCGAACGTTTTTAGACATTGGCGTTTTTGGAAAACCAAGAAATACGAAGAATGAGACGTGTTAAAGACGTGTTAATTTTTTAGACTATGTTTTAGTTGGTTTTGTGTCTCTTTTGCTTATTTAATTTGTCTGTCATTGGATTGTAGCTACAGGTGCCTACAATACACTAACAAATGGGTTGGTGTATACGAACTACAGTTAATTAACTGTTTAAACCTTGGACGTGTTGGTTTGGTAGACCACTCACCTAAACTAAAGTTGTTGTATTATCTGTGAATAAACTGGCGAGGGCGCCAAAGAACGCGAAAACAGTTTAGCGCGCGTCTCTGTCACGCTCCCTCTTCTCCCTCTCCTTGAATTGGATAACTTAACCTCGTCTTAAAGAGCCGCTCACC
>JAUMHP010000057.1:2665539-2700634 GCA_032361065.1 Enteromius trimaculatus
CCCCCCCCCCCCCCCCCCTTAACACTAGATTCGAGAGCAGACTATAGACCCAGCATCACATATGAAAACATATTTCTTTATTGCCTATTTTACAGTGTTGCGTCACGCGCTAAATTGTGAGAGACGGAAAGAAATGTTTAGTCCTTTTGCGCATTACATTTCTTACGTGTTTATGTGATTAGCGATTTAAATTTGCTCTAATAATAATTATAATCCCTATAGGCTACAGTGTTTAGATTTGCATACTATAATTATGCATAGCAATGAAACGTAACGACATCAGTTCATATACAAATATGAAAATAGGTGTAAAAATATTAGAACGAATTAACAGGTTTTTCGTGTGTTATGTCACATAATTTTGGTTTAAATTAATTTTAAACGAAATTTGCCTTTGATTACGATTAGTTTGTTTTAACTCTTTGCAATGGTGAAATTAGAATGGCATCGACTGACGAAAATAACGCATAGTGATTTTAGCAGTAGACTAAAACGCATAAAACAAGAAAGGTGCTAGAAGACGACTACCAATAAAATATTAATAAATAATTCAACGTACAAAAAATTATTTAAAAAATATATATATGTGTGTGTGTGTATAGATGAGCTTTTGCAAACGCTTGAATCATATGCTCCAGTATCTGGAGTAAATAAGAAAAACGCGGCGTTTAAAAATGCTCACTAAATTTAATGCGCCCATACCGTTATTTTGTAACGAACAACCATATTCGCAACGGGATCTTCTAATTGGATGCAAAAAAATCTTTAACTAATGCTTCTCATTCGGAAACGTCTGTGTGAAATAATCGACAGAGAAAGAAAAAAGAAACAGCTCAGAGAGAGAGGGAGCGGGAGAGCCAGAACAGAAGGAAGGAACAATAGAGAATCAAAGCATAATGATATTCCTAAATGAAGAGGGAAATGTTGCCGCGCTCATTTTATTAATCAGACTGTCAATTTCACCCCAGAGGCCAACCCCAGGAGCCATCTAAAACAGACTCCGATCAGAAGCTGCTCTCCTCACTTCTCCTCTCTCTCTCCACCTGGATATACGCGTCTGGCCGATCAAGGGCCGACTCTATCAACCGATGACAGTCTCTCTCCTATTTATTTGCTTATAAACCTGTTACAATAAATGATCATTCGAGCCGCGTCACGCGCACCTTTAACGACGAAGGCGCAAACCACTTTTTGATGAATGACTTTCTGGACCAGAGAGGATGCGCGGGTCATTTTGAGCAGTCATTCGTTGCCCGTACTGGCATTCCTCTGTTTTTTGCTTCCAGCTCATAAAGGTGTTATATTATTTAGAGGCGGCAGCTGAGCTGAATGCGGATTAGATCCGCCACCAGTCATCGGAGCACCAGCCCTGGGACTTTGGATTTTTTCTGCACGACTTCATGATGGAGAGGATAAGAAAAGAAATGATTCTGATGGAAAGGGGACTACACAGTCCAGTGGCAGGAAAGAGGCTCTCCAACCTCTCTGACTCGGCCGGGAACGCGGTGCTTGAGGCCCTGGAAAATTCTCAGCACGCAGGTCGCCTCAGTCCGAGAATAACTTCTGCCTCGCTGCATGGCAGCCTCGGGGATATTCCCACCAAAGGCAAGTTCGAAATCGACAGCTTATTTGGAAACCACCACAGCGACAATACCTCCTCCACAGAAGTGTCGTCCTCCGAAAGCAGGAAGAAAATGAACCTGTACCCTGAAGTTTCTCCTGACTCCGATATGAACAGCGATGTGGAAGTGGGCTGCCCGTCTCATCGCTCACCCGGCAGCATCAGCCAGCAGAAGGAAAACCATAGCAAAGGTAAACAATTTACATCGAAACTTGGATCGAGTCGTTGTTAAATTTGTTCATATGATAATTTGAGTGGGCATCACAAAGTTTCAAAAATAGTTCTAATTGGAATATGTTTCATTATTATTATTATGTTATTTGTATGGCAGCGTTTTCCTCAACACTTTTTTTTTTTTACACTTTCTTTAAAGTTACTGTTATAGCCTATTAAAGTATCTGTGATTGCGTTATGATTGTTGCATGAATTTTCCCGTGTTTCATTTGTATTTGAATCGGTCTTAATGTATTTTAATACACTGTGTCTTTTATTTGTTGTTTAAAATCATGTTGATTTATTCAGGAAATTAAGCTAAATGCAATCCCAACATGTTTCAGCTGAATTGCATTTGTACATTTACAATCACAATCGCACATATTATTTTACGTGCTTGTTTATTTTATTTTAATGTACAAATCAACGCGATAAAAGACCAATATGCATGTTTAAAATGTTTACGCATTTGTCTTTTCTTTTCTCCCATTATCTGATTTAGGTTTTTCCGACTGTAATTCAGGAGCCTCCAATACAAGTTCATCTTCTCTATCGAATATAAACGGCTCCATCAGTAACTCCAGCAGTTCGAGCTCGGACCAGGTGAGGAGGTACCGAACTGCGTTTACCCGAGAACAAATTGGAAGATTGGAGAAGGAATTTTATAGGGAAAACTACGTTTCAAGACCCAGGAGATGTGAACTGGCCGCAGCATTAAATTTGCCAGAAACAACAATAAAGGTATTGTTGTGATTTTTTTTAGATAAAATATGCATTTGCTAATTTGTAATGTATATACAATGTCTAGTTAATATTACCCTTTCGCAGCCACCAGCAAAAATAAAACAAAACAAAAAGCGGAATTTTAAAAGGCCATTTTCAATCTAAAAAAAATGAACCCGTTCTCCCAAATATTGTTTCCAGAGACCGTGTAGGCTAGTCTGCACACATCAATATGGCTTACATCATGTGTAAGAAAAAAACTGTTATTTTATTTTGTCTGATGCAAAATCCTGCCTTATTTCACCTGTGCTCACGTAACCTACTAACCACAAAAACCGTCCAAAGGGGGTCCATTTACAAAACGATTAGTCGCTTCGTAAATGACACAAATTCTCATCTAAAAGGTGTTTTAAATGCATTTGTCCTTTGACCATGCTAAACTGTAGTGTTTAATTGTTTTGTTCTCGCCACTGTTCACCTGATCCCTGATTGTTACCTGTGTGTTTCTGTGGATGCGTGTAGGTGTGGTTTCAGAATCGACGAATGAAGGACAAGCGGCAGCGGCTTGCCATGTCCTGGCCACATCCCGCCGATCCCAGCTTCTACACCTATATGATGACTCACGCGGCCGCCACCGGAAGTCTGCCTTACCCTTTTCATTCCCACATGCCACTACACTATTACCCCCATGTCGGTGTCACGGCAGCAGCTGCCGCGGCAGCCGCCTCAGGAGCCGCTTCTTCACCTTTTGCTACCTCTATACGTCCGCTTGATACTTTCCGTGCGCTTTCTCATCCATATTCGCGCCCAGAGCTGTTGTGTAGTTTCCGGCATCCAGGACTATACCAGTCGCCGGCAGGTTTGAACAGCTCCGCGGCGGCGTCGGCAGCAGCAGCGGCGGCGGCGGCGGCTGCAGCGGTCAGTGCGCCTTCAGCTGCGGGCCCGTGCTCGTGTCTCAGCTGCCACAGCAGTCAGGCCGCCAGCGCACTGGGCTCCAGGAGCACCAGCTCTGATTTCACCTGCACAGCGACAGGGCAGAGGTCCGAGAGCGGATTTTTGCCATACTCGGCAGCAGTTCTCAGCAAAACTGCGGTGCCCTCGCCGGACCAGAGAGAAGAGAGCGCGCTCAATAGATAGCTTAGCACTGGCATACACTCTTTCATTTGAAGCACATGCAATTATGATTCTTATTATTTGTAAATTGAGGGACAGCATTTCCATTCCGTTAAGGCCTGAATTATAACACCCAGAATTATATTAAGAAAGCTATTTGGAAATCGAAGGCCTTTGAAACATGTTACAACAAAGTCCTAAAACAGAATGAGCAAAACGGTCGTTTTTTTATTAGATTTTTTTAAATGATTTTATTTATTCTTATTTATTACAACTGTATACAAATATTATTTGCGATTAGATACACTGGTTGTGCCACTTTAGCATCGGTTAAGGGACCATGCGCAAGATAATGATGCTATTCTGAAAGTGCTGCTGCTCTAGGGACTCTCCCAGATGTAGGAGTGTGGCGCATAAAACCTGCACTACTGCTACATTGTCAATTCTGCTGTTAATAATGTGAAGATTATGACGAAAATTGCCAATCATGTACCTTGATGGACCTCCTTTGAATGTGGAAATGTAAGAAAGTTCCCGTTCTGAGACTCGCTGTCAAAGCATAACAACCCGCTGTGGGAAGTCATTAGACAAGATAGATAAAAGACCTTGAGCATTTCGCATTGTTCTTGGTGTGTAGATTGTACAGTATTAAACGTGGTATTCGTTACCTGAAAATTTCTTTTTTTAATATTAAAAAAAGAAAAGAAATCCCCTTTCCACCGAGTCCTATTTCCAATCTTCTTATCGGAACGCTGGTCGGCCTGGGTAGACTTTTTTCTCAGAGATGTTCCGCTGATGCGAGCAGTCTCATTAAATCCAAACCGATATTTCCATAATACTCCCAGTAGAGACTCTTCACTCACAATATAATGGGATTATCCACACAACCCCAAACTTCAGACAAATTGCTCATGCATTTCTGTCTGCATACATATTTTTTTTGTCACTGGGCGGAATTCTGCCTTACATAAAACCACATTTTAAAAATAGCAAAATAGCACTTGTACAGATCAATTGGTGAGGTATTTTGTCATATCACGCTTAGTCACGTTTAAATTGTATTAAGCCTACATTTTGACTTGATTTTGATCGAAATTATTAGCGTCACAGATTTTACACTTTTCTTTTTTTTTTTTTTTTACTATCATTTAATTTCTGTGAGTTGCTGGATGTTTATTTAAGGTTAGGATTACAAAATTGTTTTAGGTACATAAACAATCTGACATTAATTCACCAGACTACAGAACGACTAAAAAAAATATTAGGCCTGAAATGATATTGCAAGACAAAATTATCACACATTGTATATAAAGCACATAACATTGCTGTTTACATTTCAAATGAAAAAAATAAAATAAAAGTAAAATAAATAAAAACAAATAGATTTTTTTAAATATTACTGAGTTGTTGCGCGGGGCTGGCTGCCGTCTGTTCAGTAAATGACAATACTAAAATCCCAGTGTTTTGCTCCTCTCCCAAGGGTTGCCGTGATACACGACTCTGTACATTAAGTCTCTGTATTTTACATATTGCCGACTGTATGAATTTTCATATTTTCACTTGAGAAAAATGTGCAATATAAAATGTATATTATGTTATTTATTGATGGTGTTGTTCTTGGAAAATAAATATTTAAAACGCAATTTTTAATATCGTTATCATTGTGCACGTTGCAAACAGCTAATTGCAGTATTAACTGAAAGCATCACTTCTAAATCGGATACAACAGATGTGTCCTATAACGTTTCGTTCACAAATGTTCACTTCATCCACTTTTTATTACTTAAATATCTTTTTTTTTTTTTTTTTTTGTAACGTAACGTTAAATAATACACGAACATTTTTATAATGTGATTATCTTCATAATCAATAGTTCAATGAAAAAAATCCAATAGTATGAAGCGCTCCTGCTCCTAATATTTTTTTCTCCTCCTTGGTGAGAAAGTGAGTCTGGCATTAATTAAAACGACACTAAAACTATAGGGAATATGGAGTCTGCGATCACGGGTCATTCCGGCCCTATAATTTACCATTATTTTTACATTACCTCTAAATGATACAAGCTGATACTGTCGTTAATTGCAGCCTGGTTAAATATATACCGGAATATTCCCGGGGGACTTTGAGATAAGTTGCTTTCTTTTTGAACGTCCCCATTAAAGAAATGGGATTAAAGGCGCAGCAAGAGTGTGATGTATCGCCATGTTTCGTTATGCTCTTTACCAAGGCGAGGGTTACAACCCATACAACAAAGGCATTGAGATAGATGGAGAGGCAAACTGGAGAAGACAGAGGGCAGAAAAACACTGGCCACAATAACGCCATCAGTTTTGTATCCAATGTGCAAAGACTGAAAAAAAGAATTCATCATAAAATGCAGCAAACTGTCTGTCACCTTAGCCGAATTGCTTTTGACAAGAAAATAAATCTGCGGCTTGTTTAATATATTTTATTTTTTTCTTTATTTCGGTGCTAATAGAAAACCCAAATTAAATGTCCACCACCAAGATAGAAATGCAAAGATCGATGATCCTCCCGCTACTGTCCAATCACGCCCATTTAATTGACTGTATTTTCTGGGTAATTGAACTGCTTGTTGTAAATTGAAGATTTTATAGAAACGACATAAAAACTACATTTACTGACATTCATCGCATCTTTGACATTGATTATCTGATCAGCGCGTGTCATGCTAACCTCCAATTCTTCATTACGCACTGTTTATGAGCTGTTGCAGAACAACTCGCTTGTTCCACCGTGATTGATTGCCTTATTAACGCGTGTTCTTGTAAGTGTGACCGAACTGATTACGATGCATATGTTTAGAATAATGTTTCATTTAGCTGACTGCGAGTAATGCGAGGTGACAGCTGCTGCGGGGAGGACAAAATCCGAACTACAGGGAGCACGTGGGGCCAAAAGACTGTTGTTTTAAGGTGGAACTTCACAAATGCGTCTGGCGAGCGGAAAACGGCGCGCGCAATTGAACATCTGCGCTAAAATTTCAATGAAACGAGACCATAGCTATATTATCAGCTCCACGCGGGAACGGTGGCGTAAAGGCAGGTCGCAGTTTTTAATCGGATGAATAGCAGGTTTTGCTAAATGCCTACCAAGGCTGTCAGGTTTGATTATTCACGGGGAAGTCTGGGCAGGGTGAGGCTGATCCCAATCCCATTCAGTTGTTGCGATGGAGATAACACCTTCACGATGCCTACAGTTCCTCACGCTGCCCTGTATATTATACATCACCATACGCTGGCGTAGTTTGGTTTTCAGTGAAAAGACTGCGTAAATTAGAAAAAAATAATAATAATACACCAAATACACCAAACAATGGCGCGGATATTGAGTTCATTGCGTTCATTCATCAGCTAGCGTTATTATTCGCTTTGTTTTTGTTGACACCATTAAAGAAAAGCCAGGGAACACAAGGGAAAAGGTTCGTGGCGACAGAAGCACCGGCTGTGATGAGGAGATTTATGCATCAAATGAAACCATGGCCACTCTTGTTTGTCTCAAATGAACGCTTCTGTTCAAATGTTGCTTTCATATATTATGTGACATTAATTTAACTATAGCTCATTAAGACAGAATGAAATGGTTAAATTAACTTATCAACCCATAATGATGATGAATGGGGTAGTAATTCAGATACAAGCTGGGCAATTTGCAAGTCTGCACATTTTGATAGTTCTCAAATAACATTTTGAATAGCAGGTCATCGCCTCAATCAATTGCATAAGCACGTTAAGTCGCTCCCTCTCCCTCAAAAAGGAGAATGTTTTTCATGCATATGTATTAAAACATGTTCGCAATTATCCTTGAAAATTGCCTTGACTTGCTTTAACGGCTGAGCTGTCTGTTTGCTATAAGCTGCCAATGAGATGGTCTGGTTTGCGGGAGAAAATGGGGGTCAAAACATAACAGTTTACTGAAATAACAAGTTAATTATATCACATTTTGCTAAAGTATATTTTCAGCGTACTCGCTCGCAGTGTGAAACATGTCAACACCAGTAACCCACTCACCTCCACAGCTCTGTCGAACACCAACAGAGGGCATTTACCAATTCAGCGTGCGTTTATGGCAAGTGCACCTATACATCATAGCGTTAATGTCACCTGGCACATTCTGGAAAGTATTTGAATGCATCGGATGTACAGAAAACGCTGACGCCTATTGCTTTCCTTTTCCAGTTAAACCTTGCGACAGACAAACACACGCATAATGATGTACTGGGACATGCACTCCTTCTTGCTTTAATTAATTTACTACAGAGTTAACCCTTTGTCTGATTGACGACCGTTTCAAATGAAATAGTAAACGAGGTTCATTTAAGCATTTCATCTCCAAACAGCAAAGCTATGAGTTCAACATCATTTTTTATTTTATTTATTTATTATTTTTATTATTAGTATTATTTTGCCCCAGTAACAACCAAGGCTTGTTTTGTTCACATTCGATGAAAAAGAGAATTGTGGAAAGTTCGTGCAAACGCCAGGCCAAACGCGCGCGCCGCTGAGGCTAGAATGGCTACTTGCGAATCATTTTGCCTGAAGCGACATCACACTTTCGCGGATTTGTCGGATTTCTAAGAAATAATATAATTATTGTTCCCTATACTGGCACCTCATTATATTAAACACGTAGAGATATTGTTGCACTGTAATGTTCTTGACAGCTGTTACTCTACAAGAAGTGCAGCAGCTTTGCGCGCTAATTCACGAGCAGTCTGTCAGTCTCGCTGTTAGTTTCCATCTTACTGAAACAGAGAGAGCATTCTCTTGCTTTAAATGAGTCCCATTGACAGTGGTCAATGAAATGTATGCAAATACTCCAATAGCTCACAAAGATCTACAATACATGGTCATTTTTGCACATTTCCAGCAGATGTAGTTTTGTGAAATGACCAAAATTGTAATCAATATTCACACTGAAGACAAACAGAAGCCCCATTAGGGGAAATATTGATAATGAATCTGAGATGTCTGAATCAGCTCTAATAAGTCACAGCATATAAAGAACTTTTTTCAAGGCATTACAACGTGTATTGGGTTGAGTAAATCCTGAAAGCAAACTGTATATTTTATAATATACAGATCTATTGCCTAATACAGCATACTTATGAATGCAGGCAGTGTGCATCTTTTAAAGAAAGGACAAACTGCATGTGTGTTTAATTTGCTAAAATATTAAATGATATTGAATGAAGAGAATCTCTTAATGAAGATGCTGCAGCCCATTTACGATTACACATATTTAGTATTCGACACTACTCAGTGATGATTTTAGAAACAAATGGACATGGTAGAAAAGTGGCATAATAAAAGATGCACGCACTCAGTCTGCCTTTAATGTGTCTTTTATAGATTTGATGTATTGTGTGGACATGTGGTGGGCAACACAGCAACCCGACTTCCAATAACCTAAGCTTGTACAAATACACAAATATGTGGCTTCACAACGACATTATTAATAGTTCACCCAAAAAGGAAAATTAATTTACTTACCATTTACTTTACATTTACTTAAGCATATTTGAACTAAAATAGATTCTTATTAAGTTAAATAAATTATTATCTGTAAAAATATATATTCTCTATGGCATAATAATCAAGTTCTTGTTTTAGAGATCGCTGTTCACTTCAGTGAAATTGATTTTTTTGTTTTTTTTTTACAGCTGGTTTTAGTAATCTATGGAAGATGCGTTATTATTATTAGCCATATATATGCTAAAGCTCCTCATCATGTAAACACACTGTGCACTGGATTTGTGAAAGTTATACATTTATACAGTTGCTGTCCGTGGTGCTGATCGTCACTACTCCAGCTCAGAGGTCAATCTAGCACTCTAGATTATTTACTGTTCTTTTGTAATATGCAGTCTTGAATTGGTTTTGTGTAATAGTCAGTTTCTTTTTATTGTGAAATAAAAATTCACATCAGTACGTTGCAAAGAGCTGAATGAGATAATATCACTTTTGTTATATTTCAGGCCAGTTTAACCTAACTATAATGTAGTTTGTAACTATAATCTTTAACTGGGTTAAATAATAATCATGTAATAGAATTATTATTCAGTGGTAAAACCATGCACCTTCTAGCCCTAATAATGGTTAAACATTCAATCATGTTGTATGTTTCTGTTCTGAGCTCTGAGCAGCTGACAAAAATAGTAACGTAATGTGTTTCATTCATTTGAAGTTAATGTTATGAAGTTAATTCATTTGATGTTACCACTGTTTGCCTTTGTAAAATAAATAAATAAATAAATATATATACACCTAAAATTGGCCTTATTTGTTACAATTTTACATTTCTTAATTGATATTTAACCACACTGAACCTAAACATGTATATTTATATATTCACATAAAAAAACTGTATTTGAAATGTTGAAATGGCCTTTAATATGCCCTATATGCTTTGTTTCTCTACAAGGACAACATTTTCTCCTCATTGTAGCACCTAAGCAAAGACAAACATCACTATTATATTCACATTTAAGCCTTTTTTATTTTGGAATTGGAATTAATGGAAGAGACAAACCAAGTATAGATAAAATTGAACCAAACTGCTCATCACATATTTGCACACCACCTCATACAGACTTTCAAGTTCTACTCTTCTTTACTTTTCTGCAAAAAAATAAATAAAAAATAAGCCATATAATCATAAAGTAGTGACTTACTGGACAGTGGCTGTTTTCATTGTTTGTGAACCCATAAACATTAGTATGAATTGTGTGTCTTTCCCAGTTTACACATATAGGCCTACTGTAATATGTATACTGTAATAAAAATGCATTAAAACAATAGTCAGTTTAATGCATTGTCATGTAAATTTACTGTCCTGTTACCTTAATCTTAATAAACTGATGTCATGTTTGGCACAGTGGCAACTTTCAGTACTGTCAATAGCATAAAAGTCTATTCATATCATAAATTGTTGCTGATTGGACATTCCTTCCTCCAACCTTTATTCATTTATTAATAAATAAATAAAAAAATAAATATACTGTTATTGTCATTACTTTCATTAAAAAATAGTCTATAGACTGTTTAGACTATAAAATCATGTAGGACATAATGTTAACAAATACAGTAACAAGATTGTCACGAGCATAAATATCATTTCTATTTTCTATTATAGTTTTATTTCCCCCAAAACACTCTATATATCTTTTTGAAATAAATATTTTCTTTCCTCTGTGACGTCGTAGACTTCGTGGAAGCCTGAAGTGAAGTTCATTCTATTTTCCCGCGCTTTGAGAGAGCAAGTGCTTGATCACGTGACAGAGCGGTGAAGTAGAGGAGGTCCCTGCCGCGCGGGGTTGTGGGAGTTTGATGACGTAGGCAGTCGAAGTACAGGAATAATAACGCGAGTGTGTTCTGGATGATATCTTATTCAGGGGTAAGGCATCCTCAATGATCTTTAGTCGTGTCGGTTCTTAGCATGTTTATGCACAATAACGCGGTATAACAGCGCGCGCGACAGAGAGCACGGCGTGTCTAGTCATGTCCGCTGTATCAGCTGACTGCAGAGAGTTACACTGTCTCAAAGTGAGTCTTTTAAATCTGCATGTCTGGTAAAGCATTCCCGAGATTCTAGATTTGTCTGCAAATACAGGATACGTTAAAACTTCAAAACATGCAAAGCGCAATGCTTTAACTGATAGGATGCGGTTACTAACTCGTGAAGTTTTTTTCTACTTTAACTTCTTGGATATCATAGTTTCAGGAATATCGTACACATAGCACTTTTAAAGCCTTGCACTCGAGCTCAGTTGTCCCTGGATATAAGAGCATAAGGAATATAATAAGGTTGATTTTGATATTGAACCGCGTTCTTACGCTGCAGGGTGAGGCTGAATAGAGTTATAAATAAAATGATTTTTATTGGCGCTTCCAACTAATCGCGCAGCACTGTCCACTTTGATTCAAACGCTCTTAAACGGGTTTGTGTGGGCCCACTATCTGAGCTCTTGAGGACTCTTGAGGCGGTTTAAAATAGAGGAGTGTCTTGTTACTTTTCAGAGCCTCCAGATTTTGTGTGAGCTGTGGAGATATTTGATATCACTGATCTCATGCATCTAACCCTGCATGTGTGAGATACGGTGGGATCTGAAAGGGGTTTTCACATGCATTGCAAGCCATACTTTCTGAATGTCAAATGTCATTGGAACAAAGAAAAAAAAGTGTTTTTTATTGTAAAAAATAAATAAATAAATAAATACCATAAAGACACTTTTCAGACAAATGCTTTGCTTGAAGAAAGTTTGTTTGGTTGGGATGACTAAGCAACAGATATAGGTAGTAATAAAAACGGTACTGGGTCATGTTGCTGGTTAATGTGATTATCTACACCTGTGCTGGGGCATATGTGTGAGCTCGAGGAGAACTGAGGTTAGCTAAAACTGGAAACTTGCAATTAAAGCCTTCACCTAACACAACCCTAAATCTGCACTTTACACTGATGCAAAAATATGCGAGTATGACTAGTAGACAAAATCTGTATACCATATAGCCTTAAAGGGGTCATATATGACAATATTGACAATGATTGGCTGAACACCACAACTGTTTGTCTGCAGTGTAACACTCTTCATCGTAACCATCCCGTCCTTTTGTGGGAGACTTTGAGCTTTCTAACTCTACAGATCTTACACATGCTACGTAACACACTGAAGAGTAGGGAAAATAGAAATCGGATCATATATAGATAACTCTTCATTCGCTAAAATCAAATAGATTACATAGATTACTGATGCCAAATGTGACTTAAACCTCCACATCTTTGTAAATGAAGCCTACTGAGGATTTATAATCCATTCCCTAATCCGTGTGTTTTCCCAGGTGTAAAACATCTGTCATGATCTTTGTAACTTCAGTATTGTTGTTTGTTGATAGAAACCATTTCCTTTTATTGTGAACAGGTGTGTGGCTTTGGTGTGGAGTAACGAGTAACAGAAGCCAGGCTTCGAAAGGAGGACTGCCCTCATAAGATGGGGGCCGTGGTGTCTCGGTGGAGGGTAAATGTGCTTCAGTCACTCAACTTGTAGGATGTACACTTAGCCTGTGCGCAATATTAATATTAGCATCGGCACGGTTTGTTTTTAAAGTTGTTTGATAGAAATGTCACACAGATATATGGTGTGCTGTTGTATTTTTTTGAATGCTACAAAACCTTAAAGAAATCGATCACCCACAAATACAAAATGAACTGTAACTGCACTCAACCTCAGAGAATCAAGATGTAGCTGAGCTTGATTCTTCATGGGATTTGTAGAAATGTAGCATTCCATCACTTACTCACCAGTAGATCCTCTGCAGTGGATGGGTGCCGTCAGGGTGAGAGTCCAAACAGCTGATAAAAACATCACCAAGTAGCCTTTAATCTCTCAAAAATACAAGTGTTGTTGTTATGATATGAAACGTAAAGACCTTTGAACAAAAGCAACAACAACCAAATCAGAGTTACCAGTTTTAAAAGACTTGGTAAGCTTCATGAATATAACTTTGAATAGGACTGGAGACAAATTCTGTTGAGTTGTGATAAATAACAATATAAATTGCTAACAGTATATGAGGTAGTGTACTGAATCAGTCAATCCTCAAGGGTTTAGTACAAGAACAGATATTTGTAGTCGAGTATTCACTAAAATATTATTGTCGCCACGGAACAGAGGAACATCAAACTATATTAAAGATCTGATAAATAAAATGTATAAAAATAGAAACTTTAGATATGAAACTTTGAACAAAAACACAATAACAGCAACAACCAAGTCAAAGTCACCAGTGAGTGTTTTTATTTTAGTCATTTTTTTATCGGTCATTATAAATGCAGATACCGATAAGTAGAGTTTGGAAAATGCCTAATATCGGCCTGCCGATGAATCGGTCAGACTCTAAAGGGTTCTTCACAGAGAGGCCACAGAAGAACCATTTTTGGTTCCACAAAGCTCAATTCAGTCAATGGTTCTTTCAAGAACCTTTTTTAATAATCTTAAGACCCTCCTTTTTGTGAAACATCTGAAGCTTGTTCAGATGATAAAGGCTCTTTATGAAATCACTTAGACAAAAAGGTTCTTCTATAGCATCATGAAGCAGCTTTTTTTTTAAGAGAGTGAAGAAAAAGCTGCATGTTTTTAAGAAAAAAAATCTATTGTTAAGGTATTTTAACTTTAAATTATTGCTTGTGGCCAAAATAGCAGCCTGTAATCTATAACGCCACTTCCTCCAGTGAAATGTCTATTTCAATCACATCCTGCATCAAAAGGTTTTCACAAGAAGTGCTTACCTGCTGTTTAGACTCTCGTTCTGACGGCACCCATTCACTGCAGAGGATCCATTGATGAGTAATGTAATGCTAGTCTTGTGTGGCATGATCGTGTGTAAATTTACAGCAATTAAATTATTTTTGGGTGAACTAATTCTTCAGAACCTGAGTGTTGTTTAATATTAATATAACATACTATATACTGTAGAAATCTACATGGAGAAACCCAATTTTGTACATTTGTACCTTGTCCCAGCTTGCTATATTGTTGCTAACTGTGCTGTGTTCATCCACAGGCAAAGCCAACCACTGTAGAGGTATTGGAGGGTCTTGATAAGGTATAAAGCGGCACTTTCAACCGTTTCTTGTCATCATTCATTCTGTCTGTTACACTTTTCTGACATCCAAGCTGTCCTTGGAAATATTTGAACTGGGGCCCGTTCCATAAAACAAGTTTATTACATAAGCCAGGCTTATTTAAGTCTTATTTTCAATCAAATCAACTGAGTCAGAAATAAGCCTAAACTTGTTTTACGGTGTAATTATTTATTTACTTATTAATTTTAGGATCAGTCTTGACTCAGAATGACACAAGGTTACAGACAGACGCAAACGTCTGCTGCAGTACAGGATGGGAATATACAGTACTACCTCGCTGAGAGAGATCCATTCAGTTGTCATGTCTCAGACATTGGTATTGTGCAGATACCTTGGTTGTACGTTTACTGTTTAGAGCCGAATATTTCTAAATGTGATTTAAACACGTTTGACCTGATTTGTATCTTGACAAGATTAGATTAGTATGCAGTTAAATTAAATCTTTGCGGATTCTGGTTAGAGCCAGTTTCTCAAGTCCTGCCTCAGGTATTCAGGTCATGAGGATTTGATTCAAGTCTAGACAAAACGACTTTCTTCCGCACTTCTGTATGCTGCAGGACATTTAATACAGCAATTTGGTGCTGATGGGAATAACTGTGTTATATATAAACAGTGTTACTGATGGTGTTATCTTTTTCAGTAACAAGTAATCAAACAAATTACTGTTTCCACTAATACAATGCGTTTACCTACGGTTACTGACGTTATTATTTATTATAGGCTCAGTTCATCTTAATGGATGCGTGGTGTAACGGGCCTGTGTTTGATGTAACATAAACGCTCATGTGAAGACCAAGGCACGGCGCTTTGATTCACACATGCAAAGACAGATACAGAGTTAGAGAGTCTTATATAAAACACAGAATTGGCGCATTACATGTAATCGCTATCACAATAGCTGCTGTTTCTCTGGTAGTGGGCGGAGCTAATGAGCAAAAGACAATCTCATTGGCCGGTGCTCACCTATCGTCTTCCCCTGATTTCAGCAAATTAAATAGTGAACGCAGACGACGTGATTAATATTCAGGAACCCAGCAGCTTATTAATGCTCATTAATAGTAGAATTCGTGGTATCACGATTTCTTTTATCAAAAAAAAAATTTTATTACTCTTTTTATTTAACTAAATGCAAATATACATGCATAGTTATTCTAATTACTAACGCTCTGTAATATTATGCAATTTCTGTAATAAATGCAAAATTAGCACAATATCATATTCTAATGCTATAGAAATACTATGACGCTTCTATTCCCAAGGTGTCTATAGCGAGTTAATAATATTAACCAGAATATATTTGATAGGTGACTCTAACATTGTCCCACAGAAACATTTAAATAGTGTATATTAGTGTGCAGTGTTTTATAATAATCGTTAATTTGATTTAGTGTCCTTTTCATTCATTTAACATATTTATATTGGGGACATCCAAGATATTTGGCATATTTGAATAGTTACTTTCCCTGGTAATTAGTTACTTTTATAATGTAATTCAGTTACTATTTGTGGAAGTAACTATAACTAATTACTTTAATTAGGTACATTAGTAACGTACCCAACACTGGTCTTTATTTTGACATTATTCTGCTGAAAACACTTGATCAGTTTTATTAATTGCAGTTTTTAAATTTCTATTTAAATTTCTGCTTAGTATTCAATACTAGATACGATTTTAAAGACAGACCCATAATGTGTTATGTTGTAATTTTGGCAAAAAAAAAAAAGAAAAAATAAGATGCTCCGCATCTGAGCGGTTTTTATACTGCTGTTTGAATGCAGCTTACTCATTCCTGGCCTTGTGGAGGTTTTATGGAGTGTTTTAATTGATCTCCCTCAGGATATCCAGGCCCTTGAGGAATACAGAGAGAAGAACCAGAAGCAGCTGAAGTTATGGGTGTACAGACTGCTGTTGTACTCAGCCCTGCTGTACTTGATAGCCTGTACAGTCGTCTATGTGTGGTATATCCCAGAGCGGATGATCGGAAAACTAATAGTGGCGTCACCATTCTTGGTATTTCCTCTGTTGTAAGTAATTCAGTTTATGATTTCAGACGGATAGAATAGTTATGGTTAATTGTCTGAATTGAAGTTACTTGAATCTTGTGATATGCATGAATATGACCATAAATGAATGTCTTTTCCTGTCTGCAGAGTTTGGCTGCTGAGGAAAGTGCTGATCGTTTTGTACAACAAACGAACCGAGAGAAACAGTAAGAAAGTCTTACTGTACTTGGTGCTATGTTTGATCTCATAACGAGGTCAGTGTGTTATGTTAATCATGTCTACTCACTCATTTTTCCGTTCTTTTTTTCTTTTTGCATCTTAGATGAAAAATTAGAAGAGCTGAAAGCAGAGAAAAAGAAAATAGTGAGTAATCGGCAGCAGTGTCTGTCTTTGAATGTTGTGTGTTTCATTTCGGCCTAGTTTGTGATTGGAGACACTCCCTCTCACGTATATTTTAGGAGCTTTTCATTTGAGCGAGTTCACACAGTCTGTGCGTGCTAGTTAGCCGCATGCTAATGTTAGCACAACAACATCCTGTTTCATCATATTGTGGCCCTCTGCTGTCAGTGAGAGAAAGAGATCATTTCTGCTCCTAATAAATAATCTGAAATCAATGAAGACAGCGGGTAATTGGCAAAGAGACTTTACTTGGTAAAGTGCTTGGCTAACGACTTGTCTTTAAATTAATAGTGTTTAGTGATGGGAGGAAATAAATCTGAGAAATTGCTTGTCATCCACTGTCATGTCTAATAACTTTCAATAATTACAGCTGATGGATTTCCACACTCCCCATTATCGCAGTAGGGCTTGTAATTATTCTATTCATTAAAGTTAAATAATTAGCACTATTTGCTCTTTCCCTGAAATGAAGTTTTAAAATAAAACCAAACAAAAGACGGTGAGAGAACAGACCGTTTGTTTCAGTTTTTACACCCAAATATAAGCAACAGGTCTAGAAAGGTGTTTGTTTCTTTTTTTTTCACAGCAATATCAGTGTTTAATGTGATTGTGATTTATGTGGTATTTTCTCAAACAGCTTGAGCAGGTAATGGAAACTGAAACCTACAAAAATGCCAAGCTGATTCTGGAACGGTTCGACCCTGACTCTAAGAACAAACTTGTAAGTATGTTATTGTTAAATCTCCAAAAGACTCCATTAAATGTGCAAATATTGATGTGTTGGTTTGCTTTCCTCTGAAGGAGATGGAGGCTCAGCCCATAGGCCCACCTGCGACTCCAAGACAAGGCCAAGGTGAGCAATCAGTCTGTTCCTCCTGGAAAGTTCAGCTCACAGTTGACCCATGTTCACGCCATTCTTAGGCTTTTTTCCCCCCAGTCTTTGTCAGAATGCAATAACTTGTTGTAATATTTGAAATGCTCTCTTACCTGCTGATGAAATGTAAAAATGCATCACCAGATTGTATTTTTTAGAATACGTCTGTTTTAGACTATTTATCTTTTGTTAATTGTATGTATACCTTCTAGAATTTATTCAGAGATCGTTATCAAAATAGCTTTGATGCTGGCATGGGGTTCAAAAATGAATAAATCAGTAAATAAATAATTCCTGCTGATGAAGGAAAGGCCAGCGACATCAGAGTTGGCTTCGAAACAGCAGGTTTCTGTGTTGATTTGAGTCATTGTGTTTCCCATCTCTGTTCCTGGAGACACACCAGCAGTGCTCTTTTATGTGTCTCCCTTATCTGGTCCTGTAGTCTACTAACGAGCTGATGAGTTGATTGTTTGAGTAGGAAAAGTTAGTGTTGGTTAGACTTAAGGTGGGTGTACACAAGGCTTCACACAAGCTCGCATGCAACTTTTTTTTTTTTTTTTTTTTTTTTTTTTTTGGGAGATTAACCTCACCATCACAATCCTAGTGTTGCTGTGCCTCCAGGAACAGGGTTGGGAAATGTAGACGTTTCATATTTCACTGTCAGAATCATGTCATGTTTCTCTCAGAGCTTCGTCAGCGCCTAGTGACCCCTCGTCCTACTGGGCGTCCACCCCCCGTTCCTGGCCCCTCGGCCCCTCCGACTCCACTGTCTGCCCCGGGAGGGCCACCTGAGAAAGGTCTGGCCACATCAACCCCTCATGGGCTGATCCGGAGGCTTGGAACCCCAGCTGGTACGCCCGGCCCAGCCATGGGTGAGTCTCCTGTCCCTCACTAAACATCTGACTGACTTTAACTTCTATGGCTAATAATGTTTTCATCACATATCTGTATTTTTGATGTTTAAGGGACAAAGCTGACAGGTCTGACCTTGTCTCTAAAATCAGAGGGGTTTGAGTGGTTGATGACAATATTTCGTTTTTTTTTTTTGCATGCATGTGGATTTTCTTTGTAGCTGATTACCTAACCTATGAAACGAGTTTATCAAACAAGCCAGGCTTATTTCAGTTTGTCTGACTTATTTTGAACCAAATCAACTGACAATAAGTCACTTGTTTGGTCAACTTATTTCATGAAACAGGCCCCTGCTACATTTGCCAAAAATCCCATTCATTGGGTTGAAAGTGAAAATACTGAACCTTCACAGAGGAGCCTGATAAAAACGCTCGTTTTAGAGGAACATTTCAAACCGCAATTAGAGACTTTTGCCCCTAAAAGTCTCTAATTGTCTCTAACTTTTTTCCCCCTTGGCTACTAACTGCATTTCTAAGAATTAAAATAACCAAAGATTAATTAGATTGAATTAAAGCCCTATTGTAATATAAAAAAACAAAACCTAACAAAATTACTAAAACTTAAAAAATATTTAAAATGAATTTTGATCATATAAAAGTCAATGCTAAATCAGATTATTCATAAATGTTATAATAGTGCAAAACAAAGGCTAAAATTAGACTGGAGCAGCTGCAGTCTTTTGGAGGATAGCGCTACGTATTTTATTTATCCCCAGTCAACTACAAACATCTGCTAGCAGTGACTGACAGGTGACACAGGCCCTGCTGTGTTAGTCCTGCAAGTTTTCTGTGTGCAAACAGCTCTGGGTCCTGTTCAAGCAAACACCTTTAGCAGGAAATTGGAAGTGAAAAGCACCTTGGTCCACTGCGGCGTCTCCATATGCCGGTAAATGAGTAAGCAGCAGGGATTCCTGACTATGCCAAGTCTGGCAGAAATGACCAGTCTTCTCGCTATGATTGCTCTTGATGTTAAATTATATTAATTATGAGTGTGGATCACAGCGGGCATGAGGAGGGAGCTCCATATCAGTGTCGTTATTAAAAGCTGTCCCTCTTATCATTCATCATCGGGCATGCAGCAGTGAGCCACACATACCGTCACACGCCTGAGGAGCGCACTGACACGTGTGTGTGTGTGTGTGTGTGTGTGTGTGTGCGCAGGAATGCACCCTCCAGGTCCTCCGCTGGCCAGACCTGTCCTCCCCAGAGAGCGAGGTGCCATGGACAGGGTCATTGAGTACCTAGTGGGTGATGGACCTCAGAACAGGTGAATGCTCTGTCCTGAAATCATGATTTATATCTTTACACTGAACAAAATCAAGGTGTGATATGATTTCCCAAAAAGAAAGATCACTATATAGGGTGGGACATTTATATGGATACACCTTAATAAAATGGGAATGGTTGGTGATATTAACTTCCTGTTTGTGGCACATTAGTATATGTGAGGGGGGGGAACTTTTCAAGATGGGTGGTGACCAACGGTGGCCATTTTATCAAGGTGTATCCATATACGTTCAGCTTCGAGTTCAGTTCCGGCAAACCCAGAGGATGAATATCAGTTTGGTTGCATCACATATCGGAGGAGAAACATTTCTAAAGCTTGAAAGACTTGGAAAGCATATCAGCTTCTGTAATGAGATACATTATCAAGAAAAACATTGTTTCTCAGGCCTTGTTTATCAGGGATATAAATGAAAATTTTGTTTGCAAAAACTGATAAAAAATGTTTGTGCTTTGAGTTAGTTAGCTGTGTGTGTTTGTGTATATCTATGAATATATATGAAACATGAATATATGGAATGAAAACGGCGCATCCTGACCGCGTCACTGTCATTACTGGCTGTTTTTTAGGGAATGTTTCCGTTTATTCACATGCGTTTGTACGGAGACAGAACGCAGTTGTGATTTCTGCCTGAGGGGATTTCGAGCCTGGGTGCTTATTAATATTTGTGAAATATTTCCGTGAAGTGCGTTTAGGCTGCACATAAACCTACATATTGATATATACTGAGAAGACTTTTATTTAGCTGAACGAACTGATGATGACATCACGAGCTCAGATTTGGTTGAACAATCGGCGGTAAGCATGAGATCTTCATTCCATATGTTCAGATTTTCATTTTATATATTCATATAATATATATTGTGTGTGTGTGTTTGTATGTATATATGTGTGTGAGTGTAAATTAAAAAAAATGTATTTATTTATTTATTTATATATATATATTGTTTGTTGCATAATGAAAAAACATTTTATTGTATTTATTTTTTGCCATCTGCGAATATTACTGAGATGTGTACTAGTACTTGCCTAAACTATCAAACTTTAATTTTTCCTAGCATAAAAATTAAACGCACAAACAAAATAAAAATTCCACACTTTTTTTTTTTTTTTTTTAGAATGGGGCTGGCATTTTAAGGTTAAAATAATCTACTATACAAAGGATTGTTTTAGCAAGAATGCATTAATGGATCAGAAGGAATTCATTCTTTCAACAAATATATATATTTTTTTCTGATAAATGCTGTTCTTTTGAATTTTCTGTTCATCGAAGAAAAACATATTACTGTTTCTATGAACATATTAAACTCAACATCACAGGAATAAATAACATTTTGCAATATATAAAAATAGACTAAATAAATAAAAATATTTTACAGTATTAATTAATTTTTAATGTATGTTTGCGGACTTGTTTGAGTAAATTTGAGACTTTGGGCTGTGGGGGCGGAGCTAGATTATCAGAGTGGTAACATCTGTTAAGAATGTCATGTGCTCTTTTACATCCTTACACTTAATTGCCCATTTTTTAATTTTCCTTGCAGATTTGCTCTGATATGCCAGCAGTGTTCGTCTCATAACGGCATGGCTTTAAAGGAGGAGTTTGAATATATTGGTAAGTTTGAGAGGAAAATGACAGAGCTCTTTAAACCAGAAGAGGACTTTTTGAACGTAAACAATGCGCTCTGATGAGTTCACAAATCATTCATGTGCTGCATGTTTATTTTCATATTCATGTGTCTGAGGATCATTCAGATGAGATGAGTTTGTTTTAACCGCTTGCGTTTTAGCATTCAGATGTGCCTACTGTTATTTCCTGAACCCGGCCCGGAAGACACGTCCCCAGGCCCCGCGTCTCCCAGAATTCACTGCAGAAACCAAGATGAGCCAAGCTGTTGCCATGGAGACAGACCTGTCTAGCTCTCCACCTGCCCCAGGTACCAGATCTCTACCAGAGTTCACCTGAGCAGCAGGAGGAGATGATGTTTAGATGCTCCTGATATTCTGAGGACTTGCGTGCGGTATTAAAGGATGATTTTTGAAGGGCTGGCTTTGTTTACAGCAGGTCTATTATGTGTGTGTGTGAGTCCCTGCTGCTCGTGCCCTCTGAGAGGACATTTGCTGATGTGCTGAGAGCAGATCTGTGAGGTGATTAAAGGCTTTAGAGTCTTGTATTCCCCCCCACAGTGCTGCCTAGTTAGTAGGGCTTTACCCCGTGTCTCTACCTGACACACACACACACACACACACACACACTCTCCTGTCTGTTTCTTCTCTTGTTACGTGCTCAGTCAGTAGCAAGTGATGATACAGTGTGTACTCGTTCTATAATGCATCTTTATTCTGGAATTTAGTGTTATTTTTCCATGTAAAAATGTGTTTTTTAACCAACATTTAATTGTCTCTATTAACTAGTTTATTAGCATACCAATACCTAAACCTAACCACTGTCTTACTATTATTGAACATTACAGCAAATTAGGAGTTTGAGACATAGGTCGTAGTTTTTTTTAATGTTGTGTTAACGGCTAGAATTTTGAGTTTCTTCCCCTACGTCTAATTTTAGTGAATAGTCTTGTCTTTATATTAATAGTATTTTTAAGTGTTATAATAACCTTGCACATTGTAAGTTCTTATATCTCTAGCCTTTATCTTATTATTTTAATATTTGGCTGAATGTTGAATTTTCCTTTTTCACGCTATGTGTTAAATATTTGGGATGTGTGCGTGTATATAATATAATAATATATAATGTAATAAATGTAATATGTTTATGTTTATATGATATTTAAAAAGTAGCAGTAAATACTTGTATATTACAGTGTATTGTTACACATTCTGTTTTAAACGTAGCACAAAACCTTTCTGACTGTTTTATTATAACAATATTTCTTGAGCTGCAAATCTTCACATTAGAATGGTTTCTGAAGGTCATGTGACACTGAAGGCTGGAGTAATCATGCTGAAACTACAGCTTTGATCTCAGGAATAAATAATAAATTTTTGAAATATATTAAAATAGAAAATGTCTGTTTAAAATGTAAATAATATTCCCCAAATGTTACTGTGTGGTTTACAAATCAGAATTACTTGCAGCGCTTGTTTGTACCCAGGTTTAAAAAAAGCTTTCAGAAAGTGCTGGTGTTACGTCTGTAGTGTCTTCAGCGGAGAGAGCGCTCTTAGTATGTGATGGTATAAGTTACGATGCTCTAAATTCAGGTCTAGCTGTATTTATTTTGTGCATGACAATCCAATTATATGCCTCTTTTCACTGTGAATTGAATCTTGCTAACAAGCGCTCCTTTCGCTTGTTCATTAGAGGGTAAAGCAGCCAGTCCTGGGCATGTGAAAGAAGAAGAACCTGGAGAGCAGCCAGCAGACGAGAAGCAGCCAGCAGATCCAGATCCTCTCACCAGCCTCCCTGACAAATCAGACGCCGAGCACGATGTGTCCGCCATGGAAGTGGAGTAGAGTGAGACCGAACGTGCCAATATAAACCTGTCTGTGCAGTTTGTGGGGTTGATTTTCTTACTCTTTACCTTTTAGTTTATTTGTTTCCTTTTAATTTCTACGCATTACTATTGCAGTGTTGTTTCATAGACTAGTGAAGTAGAAATGAAAAGTTTGGTGGTCAAAGGGATTTTTGTGAAGGTTTTATTTTTATTTGCAGTTGCCGAGTTTGAGTCGTCATTATAGTGTCTTTGTTTACAATAGAACCTGTATGTAGAAGCTAAACTTTGCTCAAGTTATCTCTTAAGAGTTATTCTCTTGGTTGACAAGAAAAGCAGCTCTTGGCAGGTGTTCGTTTCATTCTTCATGGAAGCACTGTTTTAGGACTGAATGTATTTAATATTCTAATTTACAATATGTAATAATGCAAAAATGTCCTGTTCAAAAGTATATTTATACTATTTATAGTTATTAATGTCCTCTCAGTGCCTGTTGTTGAAGTGTAGCATACATTATGTGCTGTGCAGCGAGAGATCTGTCCCATGTTTACATGTCTGTTCAGGAGTCGCCATAGGAATGTCTGGCTATTTATTACGGCATAAAAGCAGCCCTTCAGTGTTCTCAGCCTTATGTGCCTTTATGTTCGACCTGCTTTGAAGAAAAGCAGATGAATTATCTAATAGCATAGCATAATGTGCAAACATACAGTGCTGTTTTTATTTGTCTACAAGCATTGTTATGAGAAATAAAGTTTTTAAAACAATATCCTGTTGAGGTGCAGAGAATTTTTTGTTTTATTTTTAATGACATTTGTTTATTTGTTGCTGTCAAATGATTAATTGCATCCGAAAAAGGGTTTTTGTTTACATTTATAGGTAGATACACTCACATGCAGCATGTTTACACATTATACATACACATTAATATATTACATTAAATATATAACTTTTTACATAACCTGTTACACTACCCTAATTTCTCCCAAAAGTCTCCAAGTCTCCCCATACCAACATACAGTGGAATAAATGCAATATATTGGTGTCATTTTAAAGAAAACCCTTTGAAATTACATAAAAACCAGCTGTAAGTGATACATATTATTATATATGTTGTCCTAATATGAGTCTAAGCTTTCAAATGGTACCACATATGGGGTTATTGGTGCAGGCAAAGGGTTAAAAATTCAAGGCACAATTTGAATGTAACCCGCCGGCGGGTCCACAGTGTTTAAGAAATGCATCACACACACTTTATTTTGGATGCAATAATTTTTATGCGTTTATTTAAATGCAAGATCACACAAGCTTTCAGGCGTTAATGCCTTTGTAGGCCTTTTTTGGACCTATGCATTCATCATTGAACCGTCCCATGTCAGTTTTACAGACCTTAAAAATCTTTCTTTTTCCTTCTTTCTTTTTTTTTTTTTTAGTCTGTTATTTTCTGTGCTTGAGAGTGAGAGGGTCATGGTTGTGCAGGTAGAGATGTGTAGTTATTGGTCGTAGCTGGTGTTATTTGTGTGGAGAGATTGCCGGTCAGTGGATATGCCACTTGAATGGTTAAGTGACCCTGCTCAAGCGAGCGTGAGAGAGCATCTGTGAGCTCAGCCTGAAATAGGCTGTTAGTGTCCTGCGGCATCGGCCTGCCCACGGTCCATCCGCTCTGACACAGAGAGACATCGAGAAGAACGCGTTAAAACACAGTCCATTTTCATTAGGGAGCCTATTTTAGCTTGTGATCATTTTATTTTAGCTCATTGATCATTTCAGACAGTATTAGATAATGGGAGTGACACACAAGCCCAACTGAGCTTGATTACTTGACCCTCTTCATTTGCAACGAGAGCGCTATCTCTGCCCCTTGACACGCGCTCCCGCTCTCTCTGCCGCTCGCTCTCAGGTCAGTCTCTCACATTTGTCTTTGGGATTTTATAATGCATGTTTACAGATACGTGACCCCCTGAGCACAGCAATGCATCACTGTCAGCGGGACAGTGGCACCTGATTCCCATACACTGCGCCTCTCTCTGACCTCTGACAGCACCCTGGCGCTCCAGAAAAAATAACCCGTCAATAGGACATTTGAACCTTTCCCAGCAAATATGATGTAGATCAAGTGCTGGCGAATTACTCGTGAGGTGGGCGCTCAGTAGCCCGGCCCATTTCATTTCGGAGTCAAACTCCTCACTATATCACGCTGCGAGAGATGACATTTATTTTCTTTGACGTCTTTGGTAGTGCACTGTCAGTAAAATCATTTTGTGTGTTTTGAATTCCCATCCATTTAAAGAGTTTGCGAGCTCGGCGCTCAAAGACGCTTTTTCAGGCTTGTGGCACAATCGCTTTTTTATTGAGGATTTCTCTCAGGCAGATGGAGTGATTAGATATGAATCCATCTTGATGGTTGCCTCACTTTCTCTCATAGAAAGAGTCACATTTCCAGCAGTTCAAACTCATGCCATTTCTTTCCTGTGTGATGCATCTGTTAAGAATAATACGCTCTCAAAATAGGGATGCTACATTAAAAATTTAAGAAAATATATTTAAAAAAAAAAAAAGCATTTTAAAGAGACTCGCCTTATTTTTAACCCCAAAACAGGTGAGCTTCTTTTGTCATCCATTTCCATTTATGTTTAATTGCGCACCAAATGCTGTTTGGCATTGCAAACTGGTATTTTGTATATAATTGTGTTCTAATTATAAACATCATGCTTGGTAACACAACTAAGTTACGCCTTGTACTGCTATTCTTTTAGTTATTTAGTTACTGACTGATTAGGTTATTATAGATCATGTGATTAAAAACCAAAAATGAGGTATTTGTAATTAGAGTATGACACTTTTTATGGATTGCATGATTGCATTTTGTTCAATATGATTGCAGGTGTTTAGAATGTATTAATTCTCTGTAATTCTTTTAAAATGTCTTTTCTAAAAACCCACTGTTTTGACTATATGTCACAAATGTCAAGCAAATACATTTGCAAATGCTGGGTTGCTTCAACCCAACTTTGGGTCAAATATGGACTAACTCAGCTGTTGGGTTAAATCTTTACATTACGTTTTTATCCCAAAAGTTGGGTTAAACAACCCAGCATTTCTGAATATAGGTGAACAAAGCACCTCTCAAGCACTTGTGCAACTAACTAAACACTTGTGATGTAGCTGTCTTCATCATTATCCAGTGACTGCTGGTTCTGGAAGTATCAACAAAAAGATTTCAAACCCGGAAAAAACGTTGGCGCATAATGTTATTGTGGTTAGTTAATGTTTGTTTATATAATGCAGACATTTTTGTCAGCCGAACCCCTTTGACATCTCTTAGGAAGTTCATGTTTCAAATAATTTAACATCACATTCGCATTGACATTCAGGGAAATACATAAAATGTATATTTTCTATAACGTTCAAGTATTTAGATTTTTCTGATTTAATTATTAGTTATGTTAGATAACTCGCACTGCTCATTTTATGTATGAATGCATTTTATGTTAATATCGAAAAAATTTAAAATATCATTTTTTTCTTTCTCTTTGATATATATATATAATGAATGATGTATGCAATGGCAAATTTATTAGTTTGATAAAAATAAATAAGTAATCTAAAATTACAATACCTAAATCGAGTAAGCTAAATGGGCCCATTTGTATATATCTTGGTCTTATCTACTTTGTACTTGCATCAAAAAATATTGTGTTCATATGGTATTGTATTGGGTAAGGTTAGGTACAGGTTTGGTGGTATATGGGGAGGTTTAAGGGATGGGTCAACAGTGTAATTATATCTAGAAATTGATTACAGATTTAATAACATATAACAAGTATTTAAAAAAACACAAGTACAATGTAAAAACATTTACGTACACAATACATGCACTGTATTAAATGACTGATTTAAATGTAAGTACATAGTAGTTAAGGCCACCTGATATAAAGTGGGACCAAACAGAGTTAGTAAATCCAGTTTTTACCATGTAATCAGTAACCGACTGCAATCTGTAAGTAATCTACCCAGCTCTGTTTCCCTACAGCGGCTAATGAATCAGAAGTCTCACACATTCACAGAAAACACCTCACTTCTATTTCAGTCCACTCTCTGTTCATCTGAGGCCTACTTTGAACCACAGCTGGCGATGTTAAGTAGAAAATCCCTGTATGGGTGGGGAGAAAAGATAGCGAAGGATGCATATTTTCTGCTCTCCTTTATACAGCCCATTTGTGTCCACACAGGAAGGAGATTCCATCTGCCTTCTGCTATCAGTGACCTACTAATTGATTTTCAAGGATGACAAACGAGCCTCTGGTTTGCTGAGGAGAGGTAATTCCGACCCGGTCCTGTCGGGCCAAGCACAGACTCTCCGAGCACTAGCCTCTCTCAAACTCAGACTGCACTGTCTCTCGACTCAGATTTATACTGATCTTTTATTTATTCCCCGAAAATATGGCAGATAAGAAGCATAAGTGTTCTTGATATTGTGTTTTGTCATATCCAGCAGGCAAAGATTGAAATCCTAAGAAACAATTTTCTGTTGAAATGAAAGAGCTTGGCCTTGTGAACCCTGGAGGAAAATAACCCCGCTGTTCCAGGCAGAATATATATAACAGAAGAACTGAATAAGTTAAATAGACAAGAGCACGAGCCATGTCACTTTTCCATTTACTGCCCTTTGGGGTGAGCGCTTCAAAATCCTCTTAAAAGAAGACTTGTTATGTGTCTCCTCGCCGATGCCTAATATGACGCCTGAATGGTGCATTGTGGTAATAAAACACAAAAAACGTAGAGTTGGGTTCATCGCAATTCAGACCACCCTCGCCGTTTGCTTATAAGCAGGGCGCGAAGAATGATACGGACCATAATGAGTCGAATGTCACGAAAGCAATTAACATGTCCCGGTATTAGAGTTCACCGTGGGATGATGACAACTGTATCATTATCAAAGTCATCATACCCCCGTAAGCGTGAGGGATGCATTAAAATCAAATTAAAGGATGGCACGACGAGACGCTCCACGAGGCAGTTGAATTCTGGCAATTAGCTTTTGGCTCTGTGATTCTTAAATGCCACAAGACAAAGTTGAGTGGCGTGAATTCATTTCACCAAAAGGTCACGAGGTGCCAAAAATATGTTGATTTGACGGAATTACCATTTAAATCACAAAACACATTTAGGCGGGCGATTCCCCCTCCGTCCTCTGCGCGCTGGAGCCTGCCGTAAATTGTTAGACAGGAACAATAAGCTTCTCTGGAGCAGAAAAGTCATTAAAGCTCACTGTAGCTCAAATGAAGTCTCTTCTAAAACGTTTTTAGAGGCATCATGGCGCTGAGAAATGCCAGGCCTATCATCGCTCTGCATGTTCTTCAGCATTTTCACCTCTGAAAGGGCACATCTTTTATTTTAGCGCTGCTGACACTTGGGATCTTTCACGCTCATGGATGCACGGCCTATGAGTGCTTTAACAAAGCGTTATGAATTTAGAGATGACTGACGCTGTCGTTTCGTGTGTAAAAGTAGCTTGACCTTTCCGTTTTGATAAAACAGTGTGCTGAGCAGCGTAGCCAAATTTACGCGTGGCCCAAAAATAGTGCTGTCAAAAGATTCATTATGATCAATCGCGTTCAAAATAGCATACACGTGTGTACTGGGTATATTCATGATGTGTATATATAAATATACACACATACAGTATATATATTGAAAATATTGACAAGTATACAGTAGTCAACATTTGAATTGGATCAAAAAAGTGCATCAAAGTTTTCCTAAGACTAGAACGGGTCACGCTCTGGGTCAACTTTGCTAAAAGGTTTTGATCCTCTTCAGATGTTGACTATGTATTTACGTTAAACTGTATAAATTATATTAATATAAATACATATATTTAATTTATAAACCTAACTAAATAAATACATGCACAGTAAACAAAAACGTTTATGAATCGTTTAGCAGCACTAATATAAAGCACGTTTTAGAGTTCTGTACATTTACAACAATCACTGTGGTTTAATCCCACTTTACTGTTTATCATCAGTATGCATGCAAAACTCATTTTCCTAAATCCCATGTTATAACCCTTAAAAACCATTTCCAGTGTTGCCTTGAGATATTTGTAACATGGGCTGCTAGCTTCTTACAGAAGGGGGACCTGTTCAAAACATTTAATAAAGCAAGATCTCAGAGCTGTTGAACACCCCATCTAGTTCTTGTAGTCTATAGGGGTCTCGGAGCGCGAGTTAAAATACTGCCTGACCTTCATATAATTTAGCCCTCATGCTAGATCCATCCCATAACATCTGACACGTGGATTTACGGCGAGTTGGTGTTTTAGGTGATACTCCATTGGAAATCAATGTAACGGCAAACAGACTTACCAAACCCACTGATTCCCACAAGTGCTCGATAATTATGGTAATTACATAGTTTCACGTGAAGCAATCCTGGCGCCTTCAGAGGAGAGCGACTGCATCCCGTGACCCTTTCAGCAGCGGTATATGGTCTGTTTTTACCCAGAGAGACGAGTGAGCGAGGGGGGGGGGGTCTGGAGTTAATGCGGGCGTAGCTAGCATGTACCCGGGGCTCTATCTCATGTGGAAATCATACAAAGCATCCTGCAGCCCGCAGCCTCATTTTATGGGCTCATCCATTACCGCTCTGTCATTGTTAATTGTCTTCTTTTTACCTCTGCAGGATTCTCCAAATTGGTGCTATCGAATGTGACAGGGGGAAGAGCATTAACCATCTGACAAGATGATATCTGCGTTCAATTTCCTTTTCTGCGCTGATATATACCTGCAGCACATCATTTTCCTCTCTGTCATAAAGAGAGCAATAAATCAGAGGTGCTTATGGAGGCACAGCAGAAAACAGGGCCGCTGGATTTGTGTCCCCAGCGCTGGCTATTAGGACGCCATTACCGCCACGTTCTGCTCCTTCAAACAAAAATGATCAAGCTTAATGCCGCTGAGATTAGGAAGATTAAGAGGGAAAGAGAGAGCAGCCTCGGCCATCTCCTCCAAACAATCTGCGCTAAACTCGATAAAAGAAATGCCGTCTTCTCTCTTCTCCTCTCGTTGACACTATTATCCATCTGTTTGGATGAAATTGCTGTATCATAGTATAAATCTGAGATACAAGTGACACATCCTCTAAAATAAAAGGGAACATTAACTGCTCTATCTTCCCCAGGCCCTGGGATCTGCCGGCTGTAAGCTCACTCAAGTGTGGTGGCAGTTATGCTGGGTTTTACTGGACTACAGACAATTATCCTTTACTCCTCTCCTCTACCAAGACAAACTGCCAGGGCTTCATCTAAAATGATTGCAAATAGATTTTACAAAATGTCGGTCGCTAAATTGCTGCCATAGATTATTTCACTTCAACGAAGTCGAAAAACGAATATATTTTTAGCGCAGAAATGTATACAATGTATACAAGCTTCGCCTAACCTTGCCATGGTTTGGGAACCAAACGCAGACAGATGATAGATGTCACAATACCTCCACTGAGAGAGTTTCAAAGAAAAATAGTGGTTCGTAAACTTTAAAAGTGCACAGAAAGTTGCAAACATACATTTTGTTTGTTGAGTCCAACACGTCGCTAAATAACAACTACTACAAGGGTGGAGTGATTACCTAGTGGTAGCCATTATACTTGCATGAAATAAAATGTACTTATCATGTAACTTAGTTAAGTTATAGATCAGCCTGTAATTAGAGTTTATAATGATGTAGATGTAACTGACAGCTACTGTTACACATATGTTACACACTGAGTCTGTTACACAGACACTTACACGCAAGTAGAATCTTGACACACTTTTTTATAGTAGTTCATGTCTGTGTAATATTATTTCATTTTAATGTAATTATAAAGGTATTAAATGTATTTAAGTTTAAGACAAATTAGTTAAATCAAAATAAGGTGAAGCTAGAACTAAATACACATGAAGTACACTTAAGTACAATCTTAATACACTTTATTTTAAGTAGCTTATGTCTGTGTACTTGAATTTATAATGGTCTGCAACACATATGTGACAATCTTTTGGTTACATAAGTATCTGTGTAACAGACTCGGTGTGTAATAAATGTGTAACAGCAGCTGTCTGTTACATCTACTTAATTACAAACTTAGTTACATGATAAGTACATTTTGTTCTATGTAAGTACAACAGCCACTACTAAAGGTACTCTATGGTATGGTATGGATGGTATAACTGCACTGGTAGTATTTACAGTAGTGTTTACTGTTAGGATGCTCTGTTCTTTAGGATTTCTTTCTTTAAAAGTGTTCTATTGTTGACCAAACCTGGACTGAAGAAAGAATACCATCTGTCTTCTTCAGTATTCCTTGCACCGTGGTTCCTCTATAAACACAAAAATACAGTCTAGACAGTTTTCTTCAGTGAAGACAGTGACACATACAGTGATGTAGGTAAGAATCTATTACCGGATTTCAGTCACACACACACACAAACACACAGACTGTGATGCTGGTGGTGAATACTGGGCCTTGTAAAAACACAACCGACTGAAACCAAATTACAGCTCTGAGCTCCGATTCAGCATGAGACTCATGTACATTTATTGTGTTTGTTCTAGATGCCTAAAACAGCCATGCATGACTCCATCCATCTCCGTTTGTAGAGCAATGGATATGCACAAGACGAGATGAAGATATGCAAAAACACAAACTGAGACAAACGTGCAGAAATTGTGCTGAATTGTAACAATGACTAAATTGAAGCACTGCTTGACTGGCTTTCATTCCCTAAATATAGGAATTACATCTGTTCATGGCTCTTAGTCAAAAGTCTGACATGCTTTGTGTTTTTCGTTTCTTTATATTTGATGCTGAGCTGTAATGTGCCGAGACGATAATCTCTCTTAATTTTTAAGGTGGTGTGAGGTTAATCCAGAGATGAATGTCTGATACATGATTGAGAGTAAAGAGGAGTGTTTTCATTGCTGTGGGCATTTAAACCTGTCTCTAACTGTGCAGTATTGATCTCTGCTTTCAATTAGGACTCTAATCTACATATACACCTTAATATTCAGAGTACATAAGCATTCTGTAGCAGTCTTTAGACTGTGAATGTGGGGGGCATATCCATCAGTTTCCTGCCCATGTTAGCAGTGACTGGGAGGGATAGGAGGTGCATGCTATCATCACGGAGATACAATTTTAAACCGAATACATTTCAGGAAAAAAAAGGTCAACCAAACCCTAACATCATCACAGAAATCCTAAATTTGCAATAAACTGATATGGTTTTATGTATTTCTCATAACATTGAGTTTGTAATGTTCAAATAATCTGTAAAATAACGTACTGTAAAGCGGTTAGGAAGATTTTTAGTGCTGTGTGGCAGAATTTCCACTCTGTTAAGCTATAGAAGACTTGGGGCATGCTGTGATGGCAATCCAAGTTCCATGGATTTGTTTCTACAGGAACAAATAGAGATTTATAAAGGCAACATTTGACATGAACATTTTCTTATGTGTATGCCAATTTAAGAGCATTGAAAAATATCAACATAATCCCATATTTTGGTCACACTTTAGGTTGCCTTTACTACTATGTGCTTACATCAAAAAATAAGTATTATGTACTTAATGCGATAATTTTCTATTGCAAAACACTTTAAGGTGGGATATGGGTAAAGTTAGATAAAGTCACAATTACAATATACATTAATATCATTATATGCACAAATAAGCAACTAGACTGATAATCACGCGCACACACACACACACACACATATATAATGCATGTATGTGTGTGTATATACACACACGTAATCAACAATTAAAGTGAATGAAAAAAAAAAAAAATCAAAGTCTATATATATATATATACACTGCTCAAAAAAATAAAGGGAGCTCTTAATTAACACAATGTAACTCCAAGTCCATCACACTTCTGTGAAATCAAACTGCCCACTTAGGAAGCAACACTGCTTGAGGATCATGTTCTCGTGCTGTTGTGTGAATGGAAGAGACAACAGGTGGAGGTTATAGACAAAAGTTGTAACATGGACAGGTGAGGCAAGGTGAGTAATTTCAAAGCAGATTTATTAAACAGAAAGTTCTTTAAACATAAATTCAACAGGGAGAAGCTTAACGAGAAATCATAAACTGGTAAGCTGCTTTGGAAGGAACAAATACAGTTCTTTAAGGAGCGATCTCCCGATGACTTTAACACAGGTCCTTCACCTTGTCTTTCTTTTAGGTTTCGTTAGGCATAGGGGTTGTGGTCATGGAGAGAGCGATCTCCGGACTGAGGGAGACAGGTAAGTAACAAGGTAAGTATGGCAGTGGGGTATTCTCACTTGATGTGAGTGATCATCCGATCATCCAGTGGTGATAGAGGCGACAGGTGAGTTTGCATGGTAAATATCAAACTCTTTGAATGAAGCGGCCGATCTCCTGATTGTATTGATATCCCACAGCTCACTGCAAACAGATAAGTAACCAGGTCAGTAATCATTCAAACATCAGAAGGAGTTTTCTCACATAGACAATGCGATCTCCAGATCGTTATCCTTTCGTCTTAGAACAGTCCTTAGAACATGACTCCTAGAATCCAGGTGCTCGTAGTGGATAAGTGCTGTGGTTTATAACATAAACATTCAATTCAAAAGGTAAGCGCGGAGGTGAGTAAGACGTGTTACCTCGTGCTCAGCCGTCTACACTCTGGTTTGGGTAGCTTTTATGCAGCATACTTGATTGAGCTCAGGTGATCGTAATTAAAGGTCTGGTGACTGAGATCGCGTGTAAAATGCTGCGCCGGGATCAGTATCCAGCGCTGGCACGACAAAAGGAGAGCTTCTGCAGGTGCTGACCACAGACCACTTCTCAGTTCCTATGCTCTCTGGCTGATGTTTTGGTCTCTTCTGAATGCTGGCGGTGCTTTCACTCTAGTGCTAGCATGAGACGGAGTCTACAACACACACTAGTGGCTCAGGTAGAGCAGCTCATCCAGGATGGCAAATCAATGCGAACTGTGGCAAAAAGGTTTGCTGTGTCTGTCAGCGTAGTGTCCAGAGAATGGAGGAGCTACCAGGAGACAGGCCAGTACATCAGGAGACATGGAGGAGACTGTAGGAGAACAACAACCCAGCAGCAGGACCGCTACCTCTGCCTTTGTGCAAGGACTGCCAGCACTGCCAGAGCCCTGCAAAATGACCTCTAGCAGGTCACAAATGCGCATGTGTCTGCTCAAACGATCAGAAACAGACTCCATGAGGGTGGTATGAAGGCCTGACGTCCACAGCCCGACACTGTGCAGGACGTTTGGCATTTGCCAGAGAACACCAAGATTGGCAAATTTACCTGTGGCCCCCTGTGCTCTTCACAGATGAAAGCAGGTTCACACTGAGCACATGTGACAGACGTGACAGAGTCTGGAGACACTGTGGAGAATGGTCTGCTGCCTGCTACATCCTCCAGCATGACCGGTTTGGCAGTGGGTCAGTAATGGTGTGGGGTGGTATTTCTTTGGAGGGTCACACAGCCCTTCATGTGCTCACCAGAGGTAACCTGACTGCCATTAGGTACCGAGATGACCCCTCAGACCCTTTGTGAGATCATATGACGATGCTATTGGCCTTTTGTGTCTGGAGTGTGTCAGCAGTTCCTGCAAGATGAAGGCATTGATGCTATGGACTGGCCGCCAGTTCCCTAAACCTGAATCCAATTGAGCAAATCTGGGACTGTCTCGCTATCTACCAACGCCACATTGCTCCACAGACTGTCCAGGAGTTGGCAGATGCTTTAGTCCAGGTCTGGGAGGAGATCCCTCAGGAGACCATCCTCCACCTCATCAGGAGCATGCTCAGGTGTT
>JAUMHP010000057.1:2720783-2743806 GCA_032361065.1 Enteromius trimaculatus
TATATATATCAGAACTCATTCTAATATTTTACAAATAGTAAATCCTTTTGGTGCATATAATATTTAGATTTATTTTGGATATTTATTTACTTTATTTACCGAACAACATATCGTTTAACTCTAATTTCTAGCACAGAGGCTCTGCTGTCCTTCAGTAAAGACATAATTTCAGATTCAGCAAATAGTTACTGACACCCTATCCAAGCCTATGAAGAATTATCATTTTTAAAGTGACACAATCACCAGAGTCAGGACTGGATTTGAGCCCCTGTCCCAGCGGGAGCTGTGTGTGTAGAAGAGGTGGCCCCTGGCTTAGATGTTGAATTTGCTGGGGGCATTGTTAGCCTTCTCCACCCTTCACCCTGGATTTGGGCTAGCCTCCAGCATGTGTGGGGCCCCCACCTTTCATACTCCAAACACACACACGCACACACACGCACACACACACACGCATACTCACACACAACCTTGGAAGGACAGGAGCTATTTGCCCCCAGGCAGTCAGCTAGTTTGGATGGACTCAGATGAGGCACATTAAAGGGCCAGTGATAAATTTGGTGTGTGAATTCAGAACAGAAATGCTTTTGTATGTAATTAATTCCAGTGGAGCCTCAGGCCCTTAACTGCTTGATGTGTGGGCCTTCTACAATCAACACCTCAGCTGAAGATTAAACAACCCTGTCACAGAACAAACTACAGCACTAACAATCATCTACAGTTAAATAACAGGCCCAACTACATCACGACTAGTGCTAGGTCTGCATTATTATGCAATTAATTCATATTATTTAATGACTTTTTCTTTAAGGAAGTAAAATAAGGAATTAGTCTTGCATTAGTCTTTTACTTTAGCTGTTCTATAATTTATTTACAGCTACATCTAATCACATTAAGAATAGACTACAAAACAATAAAACAACACCAACATTTGATTTATCGTATATTTTTATTATATAATGTTACAATAGATGGTTTTAATGGAACTGTTCCTTAAATACCTTTAGCATAATTTATGCAATTCTATATTATTTACTTGAAAGAAGTGCAGTTTCATGTTTATCCTTGTATTGTTCAGCTGGTCAAACAACATCCCTAAAGATGAAAAAAGACTAATCTACAGACCAAAATATTCAGCTGTAGTTATGCAGCTGGTTGCCAGTATTGTACTGTAGATTTATATTTATGAAATGTATTGGTAAGTTTGTTCAAATATACATTAACATAAGTCGTAATCTTTACAGAATAAAACTATTAAAAACAGCCTCATGCAAAGCATTATGGGAATAATAAATCCTCATCAACCTTTTTCTGATATTGGTTTCCAGGAAGGCTTTGCGCGAGGCTGTTATTTAATTTATTTTTTTGTCTAAACATAAAGACTTCTACAGTCTACAGTAAGTTGCTGGCCAGTAATACTGCAATTTCTGCAGAATTGTTTTAATAGTGTAGTGCCTAAATGTGTAATTTAACTGTAACAAGAGCACCTTAAAATAAAGGTCAACTAAACACTCTTCAATATATTTATATATTATGTTCTAAGGAAAGCATATTGATGACAGAATATTTATTTTAGGTGAAATATGCCCTTAAAGGGTTATAAAATACCGACTAAAGTTGTTATTTTTATTTTCTTTCCATACAAAAAGTATTCTCATTGCTTCATACAATTCAGATTGAACCACTGAAGGCAGATGGAGCATTCTGGTGATGTCTTTCATACTTTTTCTGCATCTTGATTGTTTGGCAGTCAACGGGACAGTCAAAAGCCTACTGGTTTTCATCCAAAATATCTTAAATTGTGTTCTGAGGACCAACAAAGCATTTACGGGTTTGGAACAACATGGTGGTAAGTGATTACACTTTTCGTTTTAAAATAATCCCTCTGACGCCAGATTTCCAGTCAAATGTCAGTTGGATGAGAGTCCTCTGTCTTCTAAACCTTACGCATCTCGAAAGCAAAAGAGGAACACAACAAAAAGGGAGGCAATTTAAACAGGCTGCACTTCTTAGTAGTATAATTACCATTAATGCAGCTCATTAAATGACATATATCCGAAATTAAGAGCGTCTCTCTCCACAGCAATAAATCTCAATTTCACCTCAGAGAGCAGAACGAGAGTGGCAGAGATGAGGGCCGGACTAGCGCGGGGCGGCGCTCTCCACTCCACCGCTCTGTGTGTCATTACGCTGTCACACCATCAAATCACATGATTACACCCACAGAGCCTGCCGCAGCGCTGCGCTGCAGTCCCCTGATGATGACACGCGCAGGCAGCGGTCTCTTGATGATGACACGCGCGGGCGGTGTGATGAAAGGCTGCAAGGTGGCCTTGGCGCAGAGGCCAAGGAGTCGCCATCACTCAGTCCAGCCCAGACGAGCTGATCTCAGATCAGATTTGCTCGGATGCCGCTTGCTGTGACCGTCTTGTGGTCCTCAAGCACCTCAAACACAAACAGATCTGTAGAAGAGCTTGAGCAAAGCAAGTTTTTCTACTTACGATTGTGGAGTTACTCTTTATGTTAAAGTGTCCTTGTTACAGTATAAATATACATTTAAGTACTGATTGATATGAATTAACTGCCTGTACTTACTACAGGGTTAGAGTTAGGGTTATTTGAATGTAATTCTTCATAACTTACTGTTATTATTAAGTGCATGTAACATGTTACCAGAACACCTTACAATAAAGTGTTACCCTTTGGATTTACCTTAAATGAGCAGCACTTTCTTAGGCAAGTACACATTTAGTACGCATAACTGCATGTACTGTACTGTATATGGTAGAGTTAAATTATGTTATTTTTGTTTTGGGGGTTTTTTTCACACACAAAAAAAAAACTGATTTCACATGGACTGTTTTACTGATGTTTTTACTGTGTTTCTGGATCTGGGATCATTTCAGTGGTGTTGCTGTCTATGGAGGGACAGACAGCTCTCTGATATCATCAGAAATATCTTTATTTGTGTTCTGAAAATGAACTAAAATAAAATTAAAATTAAATTAAAATAAAGTGCTACCGAATAAAGTGTAACCCTATAGGGATAGGTTCAGGGTTAGTATACAGTTAGTGCAGTTATGTACTAGTATCTATCTACATGTGGAACAGGAACTTGATACACAGACACACACACACACACACACAAATATATATATATCTCAGTAACACTTTATTTTACTTTGTCCTTGTTACACATCTTGCATATACTTACTATTATAACAACAACAAGTTTTGCATAATTGCATGCAAATAACCCTAAGCAAACCCTTAACCCTAACCCTAAATATATAGTAAGCGCACATAGTTAACGCATATTACTCAGTACTTAAATATAGAGTTACACAGTATCAAGTAAACTGGCATGTTAAATAACGTGGCATATATTGGAGTGTTACTTTCCACGGTGATTAAACTTACAGTCTTCACTTGACGGATGATAAAACAGGCCCCAAAGCATAACTAAAAGTCAGAATATCAAGCAACATCCTAGCAACTTCATAGTGATGTGCTAAAAACACTCAGAAGATGCATGTTTTGGATGTTTCTTCGGAAATTGTAAAAAATCTGGCTTTTGATTTTCTGTCCAGAAGTTTACGTGTTGGCTAGCGTACAGGAGTATAGCATGTTATATATACGAGAGGCAGAAAAAGATATGGTAGTAATTAGATGGATAGAGGGGTACTGAGAGCTCTTAACAGGCCTGTGCACTGCATGGCAGATGTGGAGGACAGTTTGTCGATGGGGCCTTTTATAATGCAAAGGCTTATAATTATCTCGCAGGCCCTCTCTCTTTGCTCTCTTTCTCTCTTCTTTGCTTTGACATATCGCTTTCCTAAATGTCAGGAGGAGTGGTCCAGCACGGCCAACCCCAAACCGCTCCTCTCTCAAGCCGATGATGGCTCAGCTTTAGCCCAGAGATCTCTGCCGGCTCCCCTCCCATCAGGGAATAACCATTCAGGCCTCAGTGAACGTTGACCTGGCTATTGTTGTTTGTGATACTTACTGGTAAACTTTTGCAATCAATACAACATCAGGCAGAAGAGCCCGGGGGAGCGGAGAGCTGAAGCAGTGCACTTAATCTTCCCTCCGGTCGCTGCTCTCTGCTCTGCCGCTAAACTGGGTAGTTGGCCTAGTTGATGCGGTATTATTGCAGCAGAGGTCAGATGAGAGCTGTCTGCCCCAGCTCCTGATGAATGGCTGTTTTTGATAAAGCTCCTCTCCCATCTAACAAGAGACATTTAATAATGATGAACCATAACAGCACACACAAAAAAATCCTTGTAGGCTGCAGCGGTGGAGAAAAAAAAAGAGCTTCTTGCCTTTCCTTCTCTCAGCTTTTCTCTTGTTCACTCCGTTTTCCATCTCTCCAGTTCCCTGAACACATAAATGCTATTTTTGTTGCTTACTATATGCCTTTAGAAAGACCTTGTCCCATTAAACAAAGGTATCTGCTGGTTAAAGTAAATAAGGCTTTTGATATTGTCATAAATGTTTTAAATTACGCAATGCAAAACGTTAGAATATTACTGAGAAATCGATGCATGGTAGGTCAGTAAACACAGTAAATTACTGTTAAATTAATACAATTGGCCGACATTGTTGGATAGTACTGCAAATAGTTACCATTAAGTCACCATTATAGTGATTAGTGTTTCCGTTGGGACTTGGTGCTTGGACCTTGTTTGTATTTCTTATTTACAAGTTCAAACTTTTAAAATAAAAATAAATAAATAAATAAAATAGGCAAGTATGCTAAGCATAACAACACTGACCACGATATTACAAATGAATTGTACATAAACAGTGTATACTAACAGTGTAAACTAAATCAACAATAAAAAAGCAACACAAAATAATTATTCAAGATTATGCATCATAAAATAATGATAAATTATTTACGCCACAGGTCACTATGAGAATGAAGTGCTATAGTATTGTGGTCATCACATTATCACAGTTGATATACAAATACTGATTAATAACCTATAAATACATGTTAAAAAATGCTGTTATACATACAAATATAATATTTAATAATCAAAAATATTATTTTTTCCTACTCATGTTTACTATTTACAGTACAGTTTAATTGAATTAGAATAAAAATACGAAAATAAGCCAACTAAACCGTTTCCCCCAAATATACATAAATGTTGGTGGTAGATTTATTTTGTTTATTTATTTATTTTTACATTAAATTTGCATTCCTTAAGACAACAAGTGTAATTTCTGTTCTACTGGTGTCACCAATGTGACATACAAATAAATAAATAAATAATGTTGTGACTGTTTTCAAACAGGTTTCCAACCCTCCTTTCTGATTCCTGTCCCACACTTAAAAAATCTGAAAAGTGTTGCATTTAATAGTAAATCAACCTATGAATGTCTCATATTTGTTTTGATTAAATTAAAAAGAGAAAAAAAAGTTTTTTCAAGGGATGTTGTCGGCACTACAAGAGACTCTTATCAGTCATCACTTAAGTGTTTGTGTATCCAACTGTACACCAAAACGTACCGTTTAAATTGTATACTAACGACTGTTCAGTATTATAGACCTATGAAGGCCTTCTTAAATCAGCTTTTAGCCTGAACCAGTCAGCCGCCCATTTTATATTTAGCATGTGCGCTCGACCCTCATCTATGAGCAATAAAAACAAATATTCACATTTCACAGAGAGAGAGAGCTAAATGGTCAGATTATGCCTTCATGATGAGCATCAAAACAGGCGCTCTGTCTTCACACGCTCTGAATCTCTAACTGAAGGCATTTTAAAGCACATGGAATCTCTGAGCTAAGATGAGCAAAGACACCCTTGATTTACCATACATCACTCTGATGAGCAATCAAATCAGTGTTTACTTAGCTTTAGAGCCTCTCAGTAAAAACTCTCTCCTGTTATGAAGGAGTTACTCTGAAATTAAATGGCATTCTTCCTGGAGATGCGGAGCAGAGAGAGATGACAGGTTTGACGCGTACCATGCCTGCGGTGACAGGAATAACAAATTAATTGGGACAATAACACATCGTCTCCAAAAGGTGAAGTAAACACAGAACACTGTATATTTTTCAAGATCAGTAAAATCTCAATTGGATCTAAAAATAAAAGCGAGACATTGAGCAGTTTTAATGCATTTTGACATGTCCGTATTATTCTGTCACAGCAGTATAAATGAATCATAACTTCGCTCTGCATCAACGAATTACCCGCATTTTAAGAAAATACATTGTGCGGCAGTCTGTGAATTATGAAGCAAGATCAAAATAAATGCGTAATGACTCCGGAGAAGCTTGGAATAATTTATTGACATAAGACACTTCTCGGAAGAAGAAGAAAAATGAATGGCTCTTCTGTATTCTCGGCTTTCTGAATGTCTGCAAACGTCAGACTAAGGCCCCTCTTGATCACTGAGGCTCGGAGAATGAAGCTTCCTTAAACATTGCTGAATTTAATCTCATGTATTGATCACACACATGTCAAAATGTTCAGAGCCGGAGATAAGAAGGCTTTCACCCATCTGAAGAGGAAGCCTCTCTTTACTTAGTCAAGCTGAAGATTGTTAAGAGACGTCATAAGACACAAGTGAACATTATGGATTTGTCTAAATAGGCACATCGACGCATTTTAAAATTGTTTACTGATTGTACGCTCAATAATCAAATTGCACTTTTTATGGATTCAATGAATGCATACACATGTTATATCTCCTGGCATGCATGCGTGTACGTAAAATGTTTGTATAGCTTTATTTTTTGTTATTTTATTCATGTAGCGTATTAAATGCTTTAATGAATTTAATGCTAAATATCAAATATATAATCCTTTTCTGCTCATCATTTATTTGGAAGAGAATACAGAAGTCTCTGAAACTCTTAAAGTAACTTTTCTAGGATATTTTACACTATTGACTCAAATGTAAATAGTATTCAACAAAACAAAAGGCAGCACAAAAGAGCTGTGCTCATATTTTCCTGATCACAATATTTGTAACATCTCGCTAACAGATTAATTGCATGTAATTGGCCTGGCCAGACGTATTTGTCATGAAGAAGCAGATAACATCTGTTCTTCATTAATTACTGTAGATTCACACCCAGACCTCCATTAAGAGAACAGCATCCTCCCACAGCTCAGTCTGTGTCCAACATAAATTCAGCTCATTCCGGTGACTGCATACATGACAGCTTATAGATAGTGCCATCGTGCTAATGCAAGTTTGAGCGCGGTGTGAATGAGCCAGCGCAGAAGAGTTTAGAGGAAGTGATGTCATTTTATCTAAACCAACCCAATTTCAAGCCGACATGTTACACGTTACATGTCCCCATTATAATAACAATAAATGATGCATAATTAATATTAATAAGTGTTTTAATCAGGTGGAAATCACTTCCTTTAGATGACATTATAAACTATGATTTTCCAACATAAATAATAATTTGAATGTAGATTAATTTAGTATTGTTGTTTTGTTTTTTTTTGTTTTTTTTTACCAATTTGGTGTTACTATACTTCGATATTTCACATTTAATTAAATAAGTTGCTTGCTGTTTCTTTCTTTCTTTTATAATTACTTGTGGTATTTTGCAGGGTTATTTTAAACAAAAAAAAAAAAAAAAAAAAAAAAAAAAAAAAACATCAACAATATTTTATATATTCAGATATTTGTCAAGATATCATTTAATTTACTGGTAAAACATACTCTAAAATTATTCTAAAATAATATAACAAACAAATAAAAATAAAAATCTATTAAAATCATCTATAATAACTATAATAGTCTTAATACTGTTTAATTTCAGTTTCTGCAAATTGTTGCAAAAATGAATGAATTAATACAATTGGTTTACAACTTCACCTTTACAGTCTTAAAGTTTAGTTGATATTATTCCAAAAAGCATAAAAGGATGTACATTTAAAATCCACCAGATGTATAACTTTATTATGTATTATGAACAAACTAATAATATAGGATGTAAAGTAAGTTGGATAGGTATTTTATCCATATTGTGGATATATTTGGATCCAGTCCAAGTCTGTTAATAATTTTATGCTATACTGTTAATTATCAGTGCAATTGTCCTTTGTCACGGTCTTGCTATTAAAAAAAAAAAAGGTCAGCAAGAAGCGAGTAAATGAAAAGAATATATGAATCTCTTATAGGTGATGACCAGAGAAGTCAGCAGCGCTCAGGTGAAGCCTTTGTTATCTCTCATTGCTTCTTTCCTGCTCTGCAAATACGGCTGTAATATTATTCACCCCGACGGCCTCGAGAGAATCAGCCCAGTTTGAATATTTAACACATGCTATTGTTCTCATTCACCCCATATCAAACTGGTCCTTAACCAGGCCGCCACACACACACACACGCATCCGCTGCTCTTTAGCGCTATAGAAGTTAATCCCCAGGCCCGGCGGGCCGCTCTGTTGTTTGGTGCTTGTTTTCAGTGTAGTTCATAAATTATAGATGGGCCATGTTGAGGGCTGTCACTGTTCTGAGGCCTGTCTGCTCTGACAGCTGTATGATATCCACTCAGTGCTGCAGATTGGGAGCTCAGAGTTTCATCAATAAATATCAGGCCCAGCCTTTCCTCCCAGCGCATGTCAGCGGTCAAGGTAATGGCTTTTTATTATGGTGAAGGGCAGCACAGCATGGGGTAGGCTTAAGGTTCGCTCGTCCATCGCTGCACTTCAGACAGGGAGGGAGACGAATGAGTCGAGAAAGTGGGAGAGAGAGAGAGAGGAATGGGAGAGAATGCCGCTCGGAGGAAAGAGAAAAGGCAAAAGTTTAAAAGGAGGAAGCTTCCACTAAGTGAAGTCTGGGGAAATGTATGTGTGTGAGAGAGAGAGAGAGAAAGAGAGATCCTGTACTTTCTGCAGTATTCTTAAAAACACAATACAGGGGGTGAAGTTTTGTTGGCACAGGCTACTATTGCTCGTTTACATATTTTTAAGATGTAAAAATGCAATTTCTTGTGACAAATCAGTACTGTGCTTTGGGTATATAAGTGACTAAAGGTGAAGTTAGCAATATATGTGCTACTCTGAGTTGATAGTGTTCTATAAATTCCAAAATGTAACAATTTAATTTCCAGAAGTAGCATTAAGATGTATTTATACTGAAAGAAATTAATATAACGGCTGCAAGTGTAGCTTTTTATTATACACTATGACTTACACTTGAGCATGATCTAATGGCCTTATATTAAATATATACATATATATTCATGCTTCCTTATATAAGTTCGTACTTCCTTATGATACTAATGATAAGCGTGTTTTGCGTGCTGTCCGGGGGGCGAGCCGGGAAATCGACCCTAGCGAGGGCTGAGCTCAGCGTCCGGCTCGAACCCTCTGAGGCGGAGAAGGGGTGGAGGAGGGATGCGTAATGACATAAGGAAAGAAAGGAAGTGAGCTTATTTAAGGAGGATGCTTATAGAATTGATTGGACGGGACGGAAATGGAACGACTGAGTAATCCGGTGCCAGCCGTGGCTGATCATGCGTTAGTATTCCTCCACAAGTTGCATTTGTTAACATTAGTTAATACACTGTGAGCTAACATGAACTAAGAATGAATAACTGTATTTTTTTAAGATTAAAGATTAAGATTTTTTTTTAAGATTAAAACATATTGTAATAACTGAACTATTAATTGTTCATGTTACTTAATGCATTGACTAATGTTAACAAATTAAATCTTATTGTAAATTGTTACCATTATTGTTTATTTACACATTTCTTAACTGTATTAATAATAATAATAAAGCTTCCAGTAGTGCTTGTAAAGTCATGTTTTTTTAAAGGTAAAATATCTGCCAACCACAGCTGCCAGTTTGATTTTTTGTTTTCCTACAACATCTTTACAGTGTGTTTACTTATTCATTTCTTATTGTGAAAGGTTTGTGTTACAATCAGTTACTCAATTAAACAATCAATCAATCATTTTCTTAACATCTGTAATAACTGAGAGGAGTTCATTTTCCAACCCCTTCCTTCCAACCAGCTGTCATATACAGTGGGTAAGGAAAGTATTCAGTCCCCTTAAATATTTCACTTTTTGTTAAATTGCAGCCATTTGCTAAAATCGTTTTTTCATATAATCACATATTTTTTTTCCTCATTAATGTACACACTGCACCCCATATTGACTGTAAAACACAGAATTGTTGACATTTTGGCAGATTTATTAAAAAAGAAAAGAAAAGAAAGCTGTGACACTCATATATTTAACTCAGGTGCTGTACATTTCTTCTGATCATCCTTGAGATGTTTCTAAACCTTCATTTGAGTCCAGCTGTGTTTCATTATACTGATTGGACTTGATTAGGAAAGCCACACACCTGTCTATATAAGACCTTACAGCTGACAGTGCATGTCAGAGCAAATGAGAATCATGAAGTCAAAGGAACTGCCTGAAGAGCTCAGAGACAGAATTGTGGCAAGGCACAGATCTGACCAAGGTTACAAAAAAATGTCTGCTGCACTTAAAGTTCCTAAGAGCACAGTGGCCTCCATAATCCTTAAATGGAAGGATGTTTGGGACGACCAGAACCCTTCCTAGAGCTGGCCGAAAAATAGCTGTCCACCAATGTTTACCATCCAACCTGACAGAACTGGAGAGGATCTGCAAGGTGGAATGCCAGAGGATCCCCAAATCCAGGTGTGAAAAACATTTTGCATCTTTCCCAAAAAGACTCATGGCTATATTCGGTCAAAAGGGTGCTTTTAAGGGTGCTGAGCAAAGGGTCCATGTGATATTTCAGTTTTTCTTTTTTAAAAAAATGTTGTGTTTTTCTGTCAATATGGGGTGCTGTGTGTACATTAATGAGGGGAAAAAATGAACTGATTTTAGCAAATGACTGCAATATAACAAAGAGTAAACAATTTAAGGGGGTCTGAATACTTTCTGTACCCACTGTATATTTCACATTTCAACACATTTCAGAGGAATAAAATATATTGTTTTACTTGGAAATAAGTGCAAGTAAATGGCTAATGTAATGTAATGGCTAAGGTCACATTGACCTTGTGTTTGTGTGTGTGTTTATGTGGTTTATGAGAACACAAATTTGTATAACGACATGGGTATGGCATAGGCATTACAATAGGTGTTTTATGAGGACATTTTCAGTGTCCCCGTAATTCAAAAGGTTTAAAAAACATAATAAATGGTGTCTTTTTTGAAAATCTAAAAATGCCCAGTTTCTTGTAAGAGGTAGGTTTGTGTGTGTGTGTGTGTGCGTGTGTGTGAATATACTTGCAAGGGTTAAATGTCCTCATGTATATAATGAAATATCATGACAACAGACTAGTAAAGACATTTTGCTGTCCCTCACGAGTTAAAAAGTCTTACAAATCAGTATATTTTACAATAATTTCTTTTTACATTTATTGTTTAAACCTATTGTTTGCAGTTTTCTGTGATTTTATGTTTAAGGGTACAGATAGGCTATAGAAAATCTGATCAAACTGTTATAAAATTATTGTAAATCTCAGAGATTACTAGATTACTAATAAAGTGAAACAAACGTGTCTGTGTGTGTGTGTTACCTCAGTGTCAATGTAAACATCCCTGCTTTGGAAAGCCAGATGCAGACGTCTGTAGAATTACAGTTTTTATTTCAAACGCTCCAGAACAGAACATTTTGTGTAAAGTTCATTCATCACGCAGCGGCATATTTTGAAAAGGGTAAAAGCACTATACGGGTCTGTCAGTGTAGCTCAAAGGCTAGCTGCTATAGATTACACCCATCCCCCTGCCACATCTAAAATGGATAATTACATATTTGTGGCGAAGGCTGACTGCTGAAAAAAAATCAATACAGCTTTTTTTTCTTCTTTGGGATGACACTTCATTAGGGAAGAGAAATCTGGGGCTGAGAGAAACGTTCTGCAATTAAACGCTCTTCCACTGCAGTCGTATTATTAGACGCTTTATCCAGACAAGAGCTGCTGTGCTGGAGCCGTGAACGCCAGCCATTGATTATCTACTTTAATGTGCACACTGTTGCAAATCATTATGGAGAGAAGCAATAGTTAGTTAGCCTTTCTAATGAAGCGCTAATTGCACTAAGTAGGTTAAGATGTTCATCAAACAGCACTGAGCTGAGATCACAGCAAAAATACACTTCAACAAGCTTTATACAAATAGTTCAGAGACACATGTGTGCACACACACACACACACACTGTGCTGTTGCTCCTTCATCTTTAATTTGTTTTGTGTCAGAGATAAAATTGTATTCTGAAAAAATCCATGGCAGAAAAAACAATAATAGAGAAAGTGAAATAGGAGAAAAATTACATTTCGCTGATTTATTTAAGACATAAAAACAGACAAAAACATATCTGTGAAAGCTGAACATTTACAATATAGTCACAAAGCAGTTATGGTTTGATTTAAACTATCTATCTATCTATCTATCTATCTATCTATCTATCTATCTATCTGTCTGTCTTTCTATCCTTCTGTATGTACAGGATGTATTCAAAAGTTGTACAGCATGTATACAAATGTTAAGCGTAAAAAATGTTATGATCAATTAAAACAATGTCCATCACAACACACCTGTATCATTAAAAATGTTTGGGTCAGTAAGAGTTTCTCACTGATTTATTGCTTGATTCATCAAATTTCTTGGAAAAACTTATCTGTAAAAAATAAATAAATATATATGGACCTCATTGCTTTTAAACATTACAGCACAATTTTCCTCGATCAGCTGTGTAATTGCGATGCAAAACATATGGTGTTAGTATGAGCACAAATCAATTCATTGAAATCTTTATTTTTGTCAATTTGCATGTCTTGTGTTTCCGAGGGAGGTATGCCATGCTCACTGACACTCTTAACTCTTTAAGTGTGGTAAAATCAGTGTAATCAGAGCATCCGGCGATCTCTTCGTCACTCGCTCTAAATCCGAACCCTCGGCAGCCTCACCTCATGCTGCGTTACCTCTAGAGTTCTGCAAACATTACGAGCGGTGTCTACATTTATCTGCCGGAGCGTTGGGCCGGGTTCTCCACGAGCCTCTAAAAGTAATAGACTCTCTCCCTCCTTGGCATGTCAGAAAATCTCCTGGCTTTACACAGGCATCAGGGGAGGAAGCCAAGCCCTGTTAGCTGTCATTGTACATAAAAGGATTAATGTCATCTTCTAAGAGCAGGAAGAAGCCGCCTCGCTCTTATTTATTCTGCTCTATTCTCATTCCGCCGGCTCTGTGGAAGGAGGAGACTAATGTCGGGTCTAATTTGTAGCCTTTTAAATTCCTGCCTGAGATTCTTTACATATCTCTGGAGCTCAGAGTTCCTCTTCTTTCCTCTCCGATCCTTTGCTCCTTCTGGGAATCCCTTAAACCCCACCAATTTAAGATGTGTAGCAGACTGAAGATTTACATGAGTTTGTACTTGAATGGCTCCAAGAGCAGAGACTGAATTTTTGTCCACTAAACACTCACACTATAATTACCGGCTCCCGATTCGCTGCTAAAACCCAGCCTATCCACTTACCTACGATCAAATCAGAGAGAGAGCGAGGAGGAGAGGGAGGAAATACTTATTCCTCGGCGCTGATTTGAAACCCTCCTCGTGCTGGATGTATAATTGGCTGGGTGTTTTCTGTTGGCTGCTAATAAGGAGCTTACTTTGGTTCCCTCTAGACTTGACCTACCACATTTTTTGTTTTATGAATTTTACAAGGGGATTTTAATAGACGCTTTAGGCTATGCAAAGTGCAGGGTGAGAGCGGGGCATAATGCAGCAGGCCAGGCCAAGAGGCTTCTTATCATTGCGGACAGGTCTCATAACTTTCGTTAAGGACTAGCGCTGGAGATGTGAGAGTGTGTTAACCTGTGCTCTCCTACCAACTCTAATTGTTTAGCTGTGTGCCGTCTGCAGGTTTGTTATCTGAGCAGGTATAAAGCAGCCTGGATGATACTTGACCTAATAGAGGTTGATGATATCTGAAGAGGCGCTGGGACAGAACGCAGGTCGAGATGTTCTGGAATGATTTGCCAGAACAAACCTAAATCTTAAATCCCAAGTCAAGGAATTGTTCACCCAAAAGTGAAAATTCATCATTTGCATAGTATGGAAGTCAATGGTGACCCAAAACTGCCTGATTCTATTCTAGTACTATATATACTACAAACTATTTGTTTAATGAAAGTGTGCTAGATTTTTTTTTTTTTTGTTTGCTCTCCAAAACCTAGTCAACGATCTTGTTGTGTTCTCTTACCATACACACTAAATTAGGAAATTTACAAAACATACAGAAGTGATTGATCTGGAACATATGCACAAATACAAAAAACTAGCGATGCACCTATTGACCGGCTAGGGATCAGAATAAGCTAATTTTTGTAAATTACCCCTTGTTTAAGTTCACAGTTGACTGCAGCAGAGTTTGATATTAGTGTAAACACACGTACATGTAATTATTTGTTACCTGCAACTAAATGAAAATGTATTACAGTTTGTGCGTTTTTTTTTTTTTGTTTTTGTTTTTTTTTTATGCAATTTGACCACACGAGTAGGATTTAAGTAGTTTCTGTATCTGGTTAAGTCTTTGGTTTATTTTAAGGTGTGCTTTTTACAGTGTAATTTTAAACTTAAGAAATGAGGAATATTAATTAACAACATGTTCTTACCATTTGGTTAGGGTTATAGTATTGTTACGAAGCGGACTGGACACAGAAGGTAAGTAAAACCAATGCAATGTATATTTGACAATGAGTTCTTCAGTGATGAGGTCTTGATTGGAGTCAGGTGTCTGTGGCAGGTGCATGTGATCAGAACTCTGGTGATTGTGAACGTAGTGAGGGAGTGAGGGTGGAGCCTGGCGTGAATGTAACATTACCCCCCTCGAGGCAGGGCCCCTCCGACATCGTGGTGGTCGATCTCTACTTCGGGGTGCTGGACGGTTTGGGTGAGTGAGGTGGAATTCGTTTAAGAGTGTGAGATTCAGTACATCCTCTCGAGCTGCCCATGATCTTTCCTCCAGGCCATACCCTTCCCAGTCCACAAGAACTGGAAGTTTACCACCACAACGCCAGGAAACTAGAATCTCCTTGACGGTGTAGATGGCTCCTTCATCTACCACCATAGGAAGAGGGGGTTCCTCTTCATGACACTGACCTTTTTGGAGACGAATGGGTGCCATTTGATGGGTAGAGAGCGGTTGACCAATCACTGATTGGATCTGATAGTTTACTTTGAGGCGCGTGGTTTTAATCCTGAGTTGTCATGCAGTGTGTCTGGCAATGAAATTGCCCACCGACCCAGAGTCGTTGAGAGCTGCCACTGAAATGGAGAAATTTTGTGCAGTAAGTGTGACTTCAGTGGTAAGAGAATTCAATTTCTCGCTCATGGGCATTACGTTACTAACCACAGGGATGTGGAGGTCTGGTGGGGCAGTCCCGTAAACCAACGCACAGATTTGCCACAATGAGTCCTTGGGTCATACGCCGTTGATGTTTAGTTGGAGTAAGACGGCGTGTGTCAATCAACATGGGTTCTGAAGAGGGTTCTGTTGGTGCCTGGATGCCCAGTGCCCACTGAGGTATGAATGGAGTGTATCAAAGGAATGCGTTCTGGTGGAGGTATGAGACAATGATTTGGAGGACACTCTGGTGGAACTTCAAGAGCGGGTTCATCTGTGGCTGGAGGGGCTACCCACTGGATGGGATTCACAAAGAGGTTCTCAGGAAGAATGGGTTCATGGCTTTCCGGTTGATCATCGACAGCATGCAGTCTAGAAAGAGCATCAGCTCGGATGTTTTTTGCACCTGGTCTGTAAGAGATGGAGAACTTGAATCTGGTGAAGAACAATGCCCAACGGGCTTGTCTGGGATTTAACCTTTTTGCCTCTCAGAGATATTGGAGGTTTTTGAGATCAGTGATTACCTGCCAATACAGGAGGGGTCTCCTCGAATGCCAGTTTGCCCCCCTTATTTGATGACCAATAACTCCCTGTTTCCGATGTCATAGTTCCTTTCGGCTGCACTGAGTTTCCGTGAGAAATAGGCACAAGGTTGTAGTCGTGGAAGATTCCCCTTCTGCTGCGATAATATGGCTCCGATGCCAGTGGTAGAGGCGTCTACTTCTATTAGGAAGGGTAACTCGGGATCTGGATGGCAGAGAATGGAAGCTGTAGTGAAGGCAATCTTGAGTCTCTGAAAGGCTTGTTCGGCATCTGGGGTCCAGTTAAGATGTTTGGGTTTGCCCTTTAGCAAGGAAGTAAGGTGACAGGTTATGAGACTATAATTATTGATAAAAATTAGAAAACCTCAGGAATCTCTACAGATCTTTGACAGTGGATGGTGTTGGCCAGTTGGTAATAGCTTCCACTTTTCCTTGATCCATCTTTACACCAGTGTAATCAATATTGAAGCCTAAAAATTGGGCAGAGGACTGGTGGAAAGAGCATTTCTCAGCTATTAGGAAGAGATGATGTTCTCGGAGTCGTTGAAGGACTTTCTTGACTTGTTGGCGATGTTCTTGGATGTTGGATGAATAGATGAGTATATCGTCTATGTAAATGATAAGGAATTGATGGAGATAGTCATGGAATATTTCATGCATGAAGTTTTGAAAGATGGAGGGGGCATTAAGTAAACCATACGGCATTACAAGATATTCATAATGACCAGTAGGGGTAATGAAAGCAGTCTTCCACTCTTCCCCATTGCGAATTCGAATTAGGTTGTAAGTGCTACGTAAGTCTAGCTTAGTGAAAATTGTAGCACCACATAACTGTTCTAGAGCTGCAGGGACGAGTGGAAGCGGGTATTTAAACTGAACTGTGACTTTATTGAGGACTCTATAATCTATACATGGATGTAGTCCACCATTGTTCTTGGCTACGAAGAAGAAGCTCGGAGCAGCAGGGGATGTGGAAGGATATATGTAACCTTCTGCCATAGCCTCTTGAATGTAATCCTCCATAGCCTTAATCTCAGGGAAGGATAGTGGATATATCTTACCATGGGGCACTGGGGCAGCCGGGAGCAGATCTATGGCAAAGTCCCATGGTCGATGAGGTGTCAGGCGGGCAGCTCTCTTGGGGCACAACACATAATTACATTTCTGGTAGCACGAAGGAATTTCCACGGATTGCTTGTCAATGGGACTGGGGTTGATGGAGGTAGTACACAAGGGTAGAGAAGTAGGGACTTGTAGAGGTAACTGAGGAAAACATTCAGGCCAGCAGTGAGGACCCCATTTGAGGACTTCTCCAGTACCCCAAGAGAGAACAGGCTCATGCCTCACCAGCCACGGGCGCCCTAGGACCACATCGATAGTTGAACCCTCCAGAACCAACAGTTGAATTTCCTCTTCAGCAGATGTCGCTTGGTCTGCACGACCAAAATGGAAATGTTGAGCAAATGAGTTATATGAGCTGACAGCCGGGCCCGCCTGACTCCAAATGGATTCCGACCATCTGAGTGCTGATCCTGAGAGACATGAAATGACATATCCAATCTTTGAATTTTCATTCTGATACATACTTAGATAGGTGGCGAAAGTTATCGAGCACTGCAGTAAGAACCCCTTGCAATGCCACGCCAGAGGAGGGCACCGGTCGAACCATGGGACAGGCAACAGCAGGTAGCGAAGAAGCAATGTTTACTTCTGGGTTTGCTGCAGCGGATGATGGCGGACCGGGTGTTTGTGGTTGTGACGTGGTGAGGAAAACTTGGCGAAGTCCATCTACCAGCTGAAAAGGATCGGGAGAACTCATTATCAGCGGTGTTGGTCCGAGCTTCTGTTACAAAGCAGATTGGACACAGAAGTTAAGTAAAATCAATGCAATGTTTAATTGTCAATGAGTTCCAGATAACATTAACGGGAGAAGATCATCAGGTGAGTAAATACCTTGAAGACAGTTTCTGAGAGGATAATCTTGATAGTAACACAGTTCTTTGTTTACAGATGAAGAGAGACGATCTCAGGACACAGACGATGGGAAGACAACGACGACCACAACCACACACCACAATCCTGGAGTACACAGAAGGAATAAAATGTAATATTCATATTATATCATTATAACAAAGTGAATCTTTTATGATGTTGGATACTATTTTAACAAGATTTTTTTTTTTTTAACGTTTATTTTAAAGACTTAATATTAATTAGTTGCCTATTGTCAGGCCCATTAGCATATTAGCTGTTTATGTTTACTTATAACACACATATTAATGTCTTATTCTGCATGACCATATTCTTGTAACAATCAGCTGGACGTGCCAGCCCAGCCCTGGATGGCACTCCAGCTCTCCATGAACTGTTTGTGTGTGTTTGTGTCTGTTTTCATCCATGGACTCATATCAATGAACTCTTGTCTCCGCCCACCTTGCTTGTTGTCATAGTGTTTCTGAGGTAAGACACCAGTTCAGTCTGTGTGACACGCTGCTCTCAATCAACTATTGTTGGAGTGGCCTCTGTCGGTGTGACGCCACAATTTGCAAAGATTCATTAAAAGACATTATACTCACTGCCACACCAACATGCATTTGAGAATGGCTAGATTTCAGAAGGGGCAACTTATTTTCATTAAATTAAAAGAACACTACTGGTGGATATTTATCATTGTAGGGTGGTTGTGTACACACACTCCCAACACACATTTCAGTCCAAACTACTAGTAAAAGTGCATGTGGGACCGGGTGACCCCTTTAAGTTTTTGGAACACAGCTATAATATTTTTTTTTTTTTTTTTTAGCAAATTTGAAACCAGACTTACCCAAACAGTCAATATGGATATACATGGAAATGCATAGAAGCTAACGAAAATGTATCGTCCTCCACCGGTAATAAAACTCAAAGACTGATACAGGCAGTGTGGCTTTATCCAAGAAGCGTTGTCTCTGTGAATCACAACTCTGTCCCTTACCTTCAGTCTCTAATTGGGTGGTTCCACTACACTAGACTATGAGATGTAAATTTCAATGTCCACACGCTCTCTCCTCTTTTCCTCTCTCTCCCTCTTGTCCACCCCAGTGCTCATTTGAGGTGTAGAATGACAGAGTCTCTTATACAGGGTCGCTCGAATGAGACGAATAAAAAATTTAAACACGTCCGCTGACCCGTGTCCGGCCCACTCTGTCTATTCAATCATTAAAATATTTCCAGCTACCACTGCTCATTCTGCTCAGCATTATGGAATATCTTCGTCGTGATTTTAGAACTGACACACTCTTACAGCCCTCTTAGCATCAGACCCATTTTCTCCATAATTTCTTACAAAAGAGGAAGCGGAACTCATTTGCTGCGGGGTGTTTCAGTATGCTAAGTGATGCTCAGATTCTAGACTACCTGTGTCGATTACCTAGAGACTTCATTCACTACTCGGCCTGACCAGGGTAATGAGTAATAATCACAATCACAGCCAGTATATGGGGAAACTTACTTTTAAAAGCAATGCATTACAATATTCTGTTACTACTGTAAATAAAAATGTATCCAACTAATGGTGTTACTTTTTATAGAAAGAAATGCATTACTTAACTTTTCCATGACTTTTTGTCGCCTGAGCTGCGCTTATTTGTTTTTTATTGTATTTTTTTAATAACAAAAAAAAAAAAATTCTTGTAAATTTAAGAGAATGTGTTATTTTGCAATACATTCTCATATTTTATAACTTTGCAACTACATGTCAACTAGCAGTTACTGGAGTATTAGACTGTCTGTCTTCTAACACTTTTTTGGTCCACAACATACAACATACTTTTTCTGCTAACCCTAAACCAACCCTTACCATCTACTCTGAGAGTTAGTAGACATATAGTTGCAAACTAATGAGAATGTATTGACGTGTAGTTGACATGTAGTTACCAAGTTAATAATAGTTAGTAGAATGTCTAAATTGGACTATCAATATGACGTGTGACCAAAAAGGAATCTGATTATAAAAATTGTGTGACTTGTAATGTGTTATGCACAAAACTGATCACAGCTCCATCCACCATAAAGAACAGCAAAGTCTTCATTATATTACTTGTTTCTTGTAGATGGCAGACAGTCCCTTAAAAGGATAGTTTACTCAAAAATGAATCATCTGTCATCATTTACTCATTCGGAACCCATGCAACATTGGTCTCAAAACATAAATGAAGATTTTTTTTAAATGAATTTATTTATTTGTTTTTATAAAACCTAAGAGGTTTCGGTTCCTCCATTGAAAGTCCAGGTAACCAAACTTTAGAAGATGCAAAAAGGTCATAAATGCATCATAAAAATACTCCATATGAATCAAGCAGTTGAATATGTCTTGTGAAGAAATACAATCATTTTATATGATGAAAAGATTATATTTAGCACCCAAATATATATAAAGCACATCACATTTCATAAACATTTAAATGTGTTCATGTATGTATGTATGTGTGTGAGCGTGTGTGCACCTGGTATTTATCACCTTATGGGCACCAATTGTCCCCACAAAGATAGGAATACCAGTCAATTTTAACCTTGTGGGGACATTTGTTAGGTCCCATGAGGAAACAAGCTTATAAATGAAAATTCAAAAATGCACATAGTTTCCTGTAAGGAGTAGGTTTAGGTGTAGGGACAATAGCACATACTGTACAGTCTGTATAGTATAAACACTGTTACGCCTATGGAATGTCCCCAAAAAACATGTAAACCTAACGTGTGAGTGAGTGTGTGTGTCTGTTGCACAAGAACACATAATAACAAGGTTAGTTCTTGCATATTGTGTGCTTAAATTGGAGCAAAAATCTAAATTAACTCTGTTCATCATAAAGCAATAATATCTCTAGTCACTTTGCTGGATTATGTGCTGCATGACAAGATATCTTAATGTGTGTTTTAAAGCTACAAGATGAAAGTCATATGTTTTAGTAAATGATAGCAGTATCGGCATTTTTAGGTAAACTATCCATTTAATTATTTTTTTTTTACCTTTTAGATCATTCTCCTCAGAAAAAATACCCTATAGCAAATATTATCAGGTATTATCATAAATCTTGCCAGGTTTTCCAAAACCAAATGAGCTGTCAATGGTCTCTTCGGTGTTTATTTTGTCTAACTGAGGAACCGCCGAGGTGAAATGAGAAGAAAAAAAATCAATAAAGTTTACTGAGCTTTGAAAGAGCAACCTCTGAGCAATAAAGTGTTCCCCTGGGCTCTCTCCTTTTGCTTCTGTCTCTGACTGAACTAAAGCATGAGTTACTTCATCACAAAGCTAACACAGCATGCAGCTCTAAAACCTCCACATTTGTTGTCTTTTTTTTTTGTCTTTTGTCTTTTGTATCCGTCCCTCACTCTCCTCTTACTGCTCGGTAATTCTCCTATCTGCCGGAGGGAAACAAAGCAACACTTAAAGGGGTGCAGTGTGCGGGGGTGTCAGGTTGTCAGTAATCTGACAGCTATGGTAACTACCCTGTAATCCGGCGGCCTCAAACCCGGCTCTTGTCTTGACACTCAGCCTGATGAGTGACAGCTGAGGGGGCCGCTCAAGCCCGCCCGCTGCAGTGACATCCGCTCTATTAAACCAGACAAGTCCACCGCCCTGAGCCCGTGCCCGAGCGCATGCAGCCTGCCCTGCCCTGCCCGGCCAGCCTTCCTCCTCCTCCTCCTCCTCACCACAGACGGGGTCAGAACTCTGCCATCATATCATAACCAGATAGTGATGATGCTGCTGGTCTGTGAAGGTCCATGATTGCTCCGCCTGACAGACGGAGAGCGATTACGTCTGAATATTTCACCTCCTCTCTTTCCCTCATCCACTCGATCTATGTCTCTCACACGCTTCCTCTTGTTTCCTTCTTCTCCTCTTTTCTCTCCATCTGTCTCGCTTTCTCTGACTGAAACAGCACAGAAAGTCTCTTGGTCCCAGACGCCAGTCAAACCCGGATCCACAGCACCCTTCCATTTCAACACACACTCGTCCAGAATGGACTGAGCCGTGGCAGAGAGAGAGACAGAGAGCTGCGGGCCAGGCAAGAATGAGAAAGTGTGAGAGAAAGGCTAAACTTTTCCTTTTTTACAGCAGTCCTGTGGACTTTTAGAAGTTATAAGCTCTTTAAAGCTCTTTCATTTCGGTGCTTACAATGGCAACAGTGGAAATATCCAAGAATAATGAGAATTTGAGAAGGTCAGAACCCATCATGAACAAATGTCATGTCCGGATTTTAGTGTCAAGGAAATATAATTTCAAATATTTGTAAAATAAACAGTCCAGGCTAGTCTCAAATCTGTTGTTTTACGCATCCTCCCAAACACACACAATTATTATTTGTACTTATATTGTGTTTTTATTTATTTATGAGTAACACCCAACTTCCTTTTGAAGTAACATTCAATTAAGTTTTCCTGTAAGCCTCCTATAAGTTTTTATTGCATGTCTCTTCGTTGACTCTGTGTTGCCTGGGCAAAGTACACTAGACTTTGACAGACCTTATTAGGACCATTTTTGGTTATGGTGAAAACAATGCCACACATTCGTAATTTGTGTAAAAATGTGAGAATTTGGTCACACTTTATTTTAAGGTTCAGATCGTACCATTACTATTAACTACTTTTGCCTCAATAAACTCCTAATTTGCTAATAATAATTTGTATTGAAGTTAAATTAACATAGTAGCTAAGTTTAGGTATTGGGTACACTCTCAGAAATGAAGGTACAAAAGCTGTCACTGGGGCAGTACCTTTCCAAAAAGTACATGTTTAGGTACATAATAGTTTCAAAAGTGTACATATTTAAACTAAATAGGTGCAAAAGTGTACCTTTTGAAACGGTACCACCCCAGTGACAGCTTTTGTGCCCTATGGTCATGTAGAAAATGTGTTTTATAGCACTAACAAATAGCCAATGTGCTAATAATATGCATGCTAATAATTAACCAGTTAATATTGAGAATTGGTCCCTATACTACCGATAATGTTATGAATAGTAAAGCCTATTAATAATCGTATCAAATAATTAAATTAAACTTTTTTTATTTTATTAATTTAATAAATTAAATATTACAATAAAAATAGGCCCATGCAGTTTATTTAA
>JAUMHP010000057.1:2743906-2754301 GCA_032361065.1 Enteromius trimaculatus
CATACAACTGCTGAGATTTTATATTTAGTAATTGTGATATTTTTAGATTTTGTGGATGTTGTTTTTAGTGTAGCACTATGAGATTTTGAAAAGTGAAAAATGCGTTACAAATAAAATGTATTATTATTATTATTATTATTATTGTTATTAAAACATAAACATTACACAGAAATACAGTAAAACAGAGCATTGCATTACAGACAGGTATCTCATGTAGTGTTATAGAGAATGAATGGTGTTAATAAAGATAGAAACCCAGTTAATACAATTCAACAAGTTGCTGCAACTATGCAACGCACCACACATCATCTCTATCTGAGGCATTTACCTGACAGCTTTACTAGAAAAACGAGCAAGTAACATTAAAATAATTCATACAAGGTTGTGAAGAAAAGCGCAACGTTATGTGTTTTAACGTACCCCTATGACTCTCATCCTCATGCAAGTCCTCCGCTGGTCTGTCTCTGTCAGCGCCATTACGGCCAGAGTAAGAGACCGGTTAATACAGCTCGACTGTAGAGGAGGTGTGTGGTTGTTTTTGCGGTCATTCAGTACTTTAGTATATAGATTCACACAAGGCAAATATTATTTAGAATGCACTGAAAATCTACAATAGCACACTGTACACGGCATATACTGTACAAAACAACAATAGATTTACAGAGATGCTGTATCTAGCTTTGACTAGTACGCTGTACAACTATCCAATCAAGGGCTGCAAACTGATTGGTTAATCCAACATTTTCATTGCATTGATTTTATTGCAGGTGAGCTTATTAAGAGATCTTCTGAGATCTTCATGAACCAGTTAATTGACTGGTTTGGAGAAGCACTAACCAGCCCTGCACCTCCTACTCCTCCCCTGGTTCCAGCCAGCCCTGTCTACTCTGTGCTCCCTCTTCCACTGCCTCTCATACCAGTCAGCTCTTTCAAGCCAGCTTCTGACCACTTCTCGGCTCACCCTCAGTCGGCGCATGAGGATCCCCTGTCTCCGCCTCCAGACATCGAGCTTCGGACTCCACCTTGGTTCTTGGACCCATCGGCTCCACTGTGCCTCATGGTGTCTTCATCTCCAGCGAGGCCCGTCGTCCCACCAGCTCCACCGGGCTTCCTCGATCCTCCGGTTCCGCCTTGGTCTGGAGTCACCCATCCATCGCCTCTGGACTCTGCGCCTCGTCCCGCCGACATTTCCGATGTCTCCATAATTCAAAAGGCATAATAAATGTTGGGTTTTTTTTGAAAACGTAAAAATGCTTAAAGCTTCCTGTTTGTACAGGATAAAAACCATTATGCCAACATGTGTGTATGTGTGTGCTTTCAGGAAGGTGTTGTCTAGAAGCAGCCTCCTCTCATGTCTGTGGTTTACCCATAATCCCTCTTTGATCTGGTGATTTTGATGGGTTTAGTGTACCTGTAGCCACATGATCAGCAGCAGCCCAGTGTTTATATCACTGCTGTATGTGTCACTCCAAACGAACACAGCTGAAGACTGCTTACACGCGTTCCTCTGGCTTATTGTCAGGCACTCTCAGGCTTCTGGAAAGATCTAAACAGAGGAAAACTGCTCACATGGCCTGCTGTGATAGCCATTAAAGACCATTGTTTTATCACTGTCCTCCTGCTCATCACTCCTAAGGCCGGTTCACACCAGGAATGTTAACTAGCTATATAGCATCCACACAAATGACTGATATCATTCTGTTATTAAATGAATGGTTTATAAATTAATTATTAAATGAACAGTAATTTGAGAAACATTAATAACCAAACAGTTACTGGTTATTTTTTTGAGGCATATTCCTGAAGTCATATGGCTTTTTGTGAAAAAAGGTTTAAATTTAGATAAACTGAATATTTCTTTCACCACAGTTATAGAATCTCATTTGAGCATTTGAGTTTGATTGACATTGTTTTACACAGTAAAACCAGTAGATGCGTAACCATTAATAATAATTAACTACTAGCAGGCCATGTAAGGTGTTCGCTCAGCATCTGACAGAAAGGTATGGCACATAATTCCATATGCTGACTAAAAAAACTGCAATATGTAAAGCACTTATGCTAGTGGGCAGATGTTCTGTGCACTAATTACAGCTTCAACAAACATGACAATGCCTGCTTAGTCCACAATTCCCACTCAGACAATATTTGTGTTTGTATGTGTGCTTTTGTTAAACTCTACCTCTAACAGTTAATTGGTTAGTTTACCCCAAAATTAAAGTTATGTCTTTAATGTGTTATTTTAATAACTCCTAATTAAAACCCCTAAAGTCTTGTTGATCATCGGAACACAGATTAAGATATTTCTGATATCTCTGACCTTGTATAGACAGCAACACAACTGAAATTTTCCCAAACCTAGAAACATATAGTAAGTATATTGGTAAAATATTCCTTTTGATATCTGTGGCTCAACAGTAATTTTATGAGAATACATGAAGTGCATGCTTCGTGATACAACAATGGCACCACAGCATACAGGATGAGGAGGAGAAGAATCGATGGATGCAGTTATTTTTGCACACAAAAGTATGCTCATAGGTTTGTAAAATTACATTTGAACCACAGATGTCACATGGACAATTGTAACGACGTCCTTGCTACGTTTCTGAGAACATTGCGTTTTTTTCGCAGGGTCAGACAGCCAAAAATGTTAATTTGTGTTTTGAAGATGAACAAAGGTCTTATGGGTTTGGAACAACATGAGGCTGATTAATAGACCTGTATAGATCAGTAAGTCTCTCCCCCTATGAACCAATGGCAGTCGAGTATCCGTTGCTCGGGGAGCAGAACTCAGGTTTCAGTGATTTTATGGGGTCTATGCTTCAAAAATAAAAATAAAAAAACAATGTGCCTGTTGTAATTCAATGGGCAATTGAATTTATTTTAGTCTATTTTTAAACCCAAACAAAATGGAGCAAAATGTCCCCGAGAATTCACCCCAGAATCCCAATTAAGACAAAACCATTCATTTTCTTGTTTTCTTGTTGTCATACTCTCATTAAGTTACAATTTTCATCTGCTCAGGCAGAACATTAGAGTCATATTGTGCTTTAGCCAAATTTTCAGTTTCGGGTGAACTATGCCTTTAAACCGTTTATGCCATGATCAGAATCTCCAAGTTTCTCGCAAATTTCACCAGCGGCCATTGACACCGCGGTAAATCTTGGGATGATGAACCCGTTCTCAGGGGTGAAGTGTCAAAAATTGATTCGTATCGCAGCCGCAATCTGCACGGCATGAACCTCTTCAGCGGTTGCCGTGATACGGCTGACCTTTCCCGCGGAACGGAATGTAATCATGACATCGTGAAGCTGCGCGGGAACACGTCTGCTCTAAAAAAGATCTCGTTGGTAAGGTTTTTTTTTTTTTGGGAAAGCGCTTCTAAGAGTACGAGGGTGTAGATATATAGCAGCCTCAGTCTCTGGTCAAGGTTACACGTTTCCTTTGTTTAATGACTCTCTTCACGAGCCCAAGGTTAGCAATAAACTCGCTCCCTGGCACCTTTTCACAGCCCCAGATCTGAGAAAAGACGTATGTGTCTTTGGGGACTGCCATTAGAATCTATTTTAATATGTTACACAAACAGTTTGTATTGTGTTTCTTTGGCCTCTGCGTCGCGCCGTATCTCTGCGAGGAATGGCTGAAGGCTGCTTTACTACATGCCAGTGGCCCACTTATAACTTAAATGACTAGTTTAGTTAACCTCTCCGCTCAAGTCCAACATATCGTTATGGCAGCAAGCGCATAATCTCACTGGCATTAACATCCGTCATCTTCCCTCTCCGGCTATAAATAATACTGTCACCACGTAGGCCCGCATCCGCGCTTGCGCGCACTGGAGGAGTGAATCAGGCTCCAGAGGTGAAGCACTTTGATAGTCCAGCAGATGAAATATTTGCTGACTTCCCTCACCTCAGGGACTGGCGCGCTGATGGAGCCACTCAGATGTGGCCCTGCGAGTCTCAGAGGATTTTCCACAGCCCACTTTCTGCTCGATCCGTGCCAATTAAGCAGCCGAATTATGTATAATAGTGGGAGTGACTCGGATTTGCCAGAGCAGGAATGCAGAGGCCAGGATGACAGAGGGATACCGTTGAATAATTAGAGTGAATTTTCTGAGCCCTGGAAGCTCAATCATACTGTGCCAGACGCTAACTATTTTTAACCTTATCTCTCCCTTTCTCTTTCTTTGTAATTCTTTCTGATTTCACTTTTTCCTCACTTTGCTGCTGTCTTCCTCTTTGGGTATTATAAAACTGCAGCAGGTGTCCTCAGTGTCCTACAGAGACACAAACAAAAGTTGAGTCTAAAACCTGACTCAAAAATGATTGAACAAATGGTCAGATAATCACTGGTCTACTTTAGGTTAACTAAATGTTTTGTTTTCTATTTATCTTAATGAGCTTTGCTCAATTCCTGGACATTGCATAATTCTAGACAAGCCTAAGTGCAGTGTAAACCCAAGATAGTTCAGTAGTAACATATTAACCACATTTCAAAGAAAAAATAATTAGTAAATTACATAGAGAAGTACATTGTAGTTAAATCTGACCTAAGTAGGTCAAAATAACTCTTTAACTTCAACTAATTGCGCTTAATATAAATGTAATACATTTTCTTGTTATTGCATAAAACATATAAGTTAAAAAAAAATCCATTACTACATTCAGTTTACACTAACATTCATCATTTTGAATATATTTCAGTAATTAGTACTATAATTAAAAGTAAAATGTAGTCTACTTTTTTCACAACTACTAGTAGCTAAATATGGAATTTGTGTGTCTGGCGCTGTAAAGTAATTTAACATGAAACTGTATGATACTGTTTAGAGTGGGAAAAGTTCTTTTAAATGTAGTGTTGGGTTGTGTGGTGAGAGGATGACTCACAGATCTGAGACCAGGCTCCAACTTTACATTTGGTGAGGAATTAACAGCCTATAATTGAAGCTGGAAGTGAGTCAAAGTGATTTTGAGGGATCTTTATTTTGTGAAATGAAAACAGACTGCTGCAGCCCTGCAGTGCCGCCATCATAACATCTGTCTATCTATCCCGAGCACATCACACCCTACCCACCAATACACACACAATTAATTGATGTTGCTAAGTTACAGCTGATTGGACCATCTGTGTGCGTAAAATAAATACATTTGGAAAGTTGGGATTTCGGATTGGATTGTGGGTAGTGAACATATTAGAATATCACAGAGATTTGGAGATGAGCGTGTTTAACACAGGCTAGTTAGTAACCTACTAGCAATCACCCTGAAAGCCTTATAGAAATCATATTATAAAAATAATAAACTTAACATTTTGCCCCAGTTAGCAGAAGGAGTCGTCTGGAGGAGTCAATGAAAGCCACATTGCAGAACGATGATATACAAAGACTTCAGAAATTAAGAACACATATTATCATGCGTTTCCAACCAACTAAGTGTGTATTTCTGCCTCACATTGATGTGACAGAAAAACTATATAGTCTGGTAGTGTATTAACCTCTCATCCTCTGTCATTTATTTTGTGGTGACCTGTTATTCCTTGTAACTATTTTCAAAGTAGGCATGTGTAATTACATTTGTTATTATTTTTAGAGGACTTTAAGTACTGTACATGGAGTAACAAAAACAAACATATACATGTATACACCAGAAATACACACAACTTTTAACCCGCTATTAAAAGCTAAAGAAAATAAATACCTTTCAACATTGTGTGAAGTCATGGAAGCAAATAAGCAGAGAACAAAACAGGTCCCAGAATGGAGCCCTGTGGAACCCCACATGTTAGCACAACAGAGGAACAGTTTCTCAAACTGACTGAAATTATAAGATATGAGGAAAACCCATCCAAGGCTAAACCATCCCTGATCCCTGGCCTTTTCATTACCCGAAAGGTTCTTTGTAAAGGAAATGGTTGTTGAAATTATAAATAATATTCTAGACAGCAAGAAAGAAAATTGTTCTTTTAAGGAACTGAAAAATGTAGTTAAAGAAACTTACAATAAAATACCCCTGTTATATGTAATATTATTTAGGCTAAATGATCTGTAAGCTAAATAGGAACAGAACTGTTTCTAAAAAGGAATGTTGGATTTTAGGCCACCAATAATTCAGTGATTCAGTATAAACCATATTTATCCTCATTGTAAATCATGTATTTAATCAGTTTTGTTCATGTAGGATGTTTTGCAATATATCAAGAACTGTCTGTTTTGACTGCTTAAGTGACAGAAATTGCACTAATGCACCATAGATTTTTATTGGACGCACTATCCTTGGCATAAACAACACTGGTAAAGGGAAGTGTTTTGCCTTGATTTTACAAGTAGCTACCTTAGTAGTACTTTATTTTTAACTTAAGAGTGGGTGCGTTAATGTGAAATACTGGTTATTTTTAGCCATACAAAGCAGTTTTTTATGCTGCTTTATGCTGTGAACTGGTATTAAATTATTTTAATATATTATGGTCGTAATTATAAACTCACTAGTTTGCAGTGCAAAGAGCGTTACCATTTATTGCCCTTTATTCTTCTGGTTGCTTACCTATAGCTGCAAACCTCACACATTCCCAGAAAATATCTTATGGATGCAAAGCAATGATTGTTTGGTGAGAAGCACTTTATCCTTTGCATTTTGCATCCTGTTCCATTAAATGATAATAGCAAGATGCGAGGACGAGTGCAAACAGGCATGTGACCACAGCCTCCTATCCTCCAAACGTGAAAATATTACAGGCAGCACCATGAAGCATAATCAATACAACCTTCCCAAAACACTCCCAAACATCCTGTGCGATTACTCATCAGACTTTTACCTCCAGCAGCCTTTGACCTGATGCTGCCCGGGGTCAGAGGTCACATGTCCTCGTTTCAAAGATTTGATTGGGCCGTGTTCTAATTACTGCTTTGTCATTGACATACCACCTCTCTCTCCTTCCCTCTCCCTCTCCCTCATGTTTGGTAGCCTTGTACAGGCATCATTTTGCCCTCCCCCCGTCTCGCGATTGCCTGCAGAGGCCGTCGTAACGAGATGTCAGCCCACTATGAATTCTAATTTAGCTCGGGCCAGTCTATGTCAGTTATTTGTAGCGTTCCACAGGATCATCAGCCTGCAGAGAGGCCATGTAGAGGCTCACCACCGGCGCGCCACTGATTATGAGTAAATTACTTGTTTTCTTCTCATTTTCGCTGGGTTTTTAGCACTCCTGCAGCAACATTGAAGGGCCAAATCCCAAACGGGCACTACGCAAAGGTTAATAATCCTGTTAATTAATGAACAAACCTGATATTGAGCATAACATATAATCGCTGAAGGATTACAACCCAAATTAGTAGAGTTGCGGCAATTAGACTGATGATTAACGTTTTAAGTGTGAGACTAAGAGCCCGTGTGCTCCACCACGGGTTGTAAAACTCGTACTGTTGTTGAGGGAGGTTGTGGAAATGTTAGCGTGCGCATTAAGCGTGGTGCGCGCCGCGGTGTGCGCGCCTGGGGTGGCTGTGAAACGTGCGGTCCCAGCGGGGGCGAGCGGCAACAGCTGGTCCCGCTCTAGCCCGGTGCTGCGCGCAAAATGATCTCTCCATCAGCATGCGCTCGCATCTGTATTCATCCATGAGTCTTATCAATAAACAGACCACTGACAATCCGAGGGGGGACGAAACCTCTCTCTACCAAAAAACGCTTTAATCACCACTAATCAATAAAATGCTGTCAGATCTTTTAATTAAAGTTTTATTTGTTGAGAATCGTGTCGGCGAGATGCCGGCTTTCTATCAATGGCAGCGGGACTCTTCGGCGCCACTGCTTGGCCGGTCACGCCGGGGGTCCGCGCTTCTGTAATTGCATTTTGTCACCTACAGAGGGAGGTGAGGATGCCAGTTAAAGGTAGAGGGGGAATCTCTCCTGAACAATTATTGTCGAGCAAATTACCAGGTAGGCAATATCTAAACTGTCAGGAGAGGTTAAGAAGAAATGCTTTAAGGAAATGAGGCGCTCAGCCGTTCATCATGGAGCCGGTTTCTGAGTCTAAATTGAAAAAAATGTCATTCTATCTACAGGAATTAGAGCATGTTAGCTTTGCTCATCACAGCCGCTGACAGAGGATGGCGGGGAAAACTGTGTCATAAATGCTCTCTCTTTTCACTACGGCTGTCCGTCTGAAATAAAACCAAGCAGACTGAAACCGCTGGCTGTACGGAAGAGATTTACAGTGAACGAGAGAAGAAACCCCTCAATTCCCCCCTTAGTGGTATCAATGGAAAACAGTTTTGTAGTCACATGAGAGCTGTATGCTGCCATCTGCTTCATTCTCAGCGTGGTGCCTCCACACACACGCGCACACACTGACTCACTCTGGTGCACATGCAAAAATACACAGACACGTGTACAAGTTTAATAAGGGTGAATGCAATTTAAGGAATAAATTCCATTTGAGAATGAGAATGTATTTATGCTTGACGAAAAGTATATCCTTTTAAAAGGACAGCAGTGCCGGCGTGGCATTTAAACTGAAAATTAGGTTATGGTAAAACCATCTCAGCAGAGTGGAGCCACTGAAGCAGTGGAAGGGTTTAAGTCAAGAAACCGTAGAATCAAACATAAACTAGCATAATCAGGAAGCTGGACTGCATAACGCGATAGAAATAATAAGTTATGCCTTAAGAACAAACACTGACATTCAGTCAATTTATTTAAAACCGATTTGTCTTTTCGTATCAATCAAAATCTGTACATTTTGAGATTGACTTCCATGTGTTTGAAATGATTATTTGACTAAATCTAAATCTTAGTCCCAAAAACCTAACAGATAGATAGATCGAGAGACACATAGATACAGTACATAGATAGATAGGCCTATGCCTAACTGTGTAATTTGTATTTTAAACATTTGTACAATATATATAGATTCATGACATGTATACAAAAAAGTGCATTAAACATACAAAAACATATTTCTGGCAAGTCAATTTAAAGAAGTATGACATAGTTCTGTCATATTTAAAGAAAAACAGAATTGTTGACATTCTTGCAGATTTATTAAAAAAGAAAAGCTGAAATATCACATGCATTGAATATTCAGACCCTTTGCTCAGTATTTAGTAGAAGCACCCTTTTGATCAAATACTGGCATCTTTTTGGGAAAGATGCAAGTTTTTCCACAGCTGGATTTAGGTAACTCCATGCAGGCTTTCATGTGTCTTGCGTTGAGGAGAGGCCTCCGTCGGGACACTCTGCCATAAAGCCCTGACTGGTGGAGGACTGCAGTGATGGTTGACTTTCTCCAACTGTCTCCCATCTCCCGACTCAGCCACAGTGATCTTTGGGTTCTTCTTTACCTCTCTCACCAAGGCTCTTCTTAAAGGGGTGGCTATGTAACGATCCAGCTGGAAGAGCCAATCAGACCCGCTAGATGGCACTCCAGCTCCATGTGAACTTACTGTGTGTGTGTGTGTGTCTCCAGATACTTGGACTTTTATTATGAACTTGTGTCTCCACCAAGGGGCAACCTCCCGCTCCCTCTAGTGAAACCAACACAGAAGTGATTAAAACTGCAATTCATCGACTAGCCGCTGGAGGCTGGCTCTAAAAGGGAGTCAATCAAATTGACTCTCCATGTTAAAATGCCCAACTTTACAGTAGAAAAAAACTGTTTTGGTCTGTATAGCTAATTTTGCCCTTCGTGAAAACTGTAAGGGGGTGAATTTTTTTATAACTCATCCATTTAAATTATATTAATCCTTTAAATTCTGCATAATTAAGGGCGTGGCCACTTGAGTGACAGGTTGATTGACATTGCTGTCTCTATCTGCTGTTTGTTAGCCGTCACGTTGCCGCCCACGTCCCGCCTCATTGCCCATTTTGGATCATCCGTGAGTGACGCTTAGTGACGCGTTGCCAAGATGGCTGCGGTCGGTTCCGCCCAATTTAGGTTTCAAAAACTCTCTTCAGAAACCTACTGTGTGAATTCGCTGTTCATTGTTGGATGTATCCCATGTTTACTCCCTTTGTGAGGCCTCCGTGTTTCTCCGTGTTTCCCTGTGTTTTCCCCGTTTGGATTTATCGTTGTCGACCCACGCTACGTATTCTAGATTATTCGAATGTCTCTGCCTTTGATGTTCATGTTTGCTGTTGCCTTGACTCTGACTCTGTCTTTGTGTAAATAAACTAAAGGTTCATACCGGGACGAATATCGCGCGCGGATATCGCCAACGTTTAACGCGCCGTGACTAAACAAAGGGCGTCAATGTGAGTGTACACACCGGCGCGCAAACTGCCAGGCGTAAAAGCGTAAGTTTTTAAAAAACGCCTCGGACTCGTTTTTTTTTTTTTTTACGCGCCGCGTTAAAAACTGGCCGACCAGTGAGATTAGTGCTTTTGTTCACATGACCGGAGC
>JAUMHP010000057.1:2776233-2787860 GCA_032361065.1 Enteromius trimaculatus
AACATTAGATTACAACCAAACAGTTGCTGGTCCACAGAGACTTAGTAACTTCATTTCAAGTCAATGTGAGCCAGCAACTGTTTAATTACCCACATTCTTCAAAATATCCTCTTTTGTGTTCAGCACAAGAAAGAAATTAAAAAAATATTTGGGACAACATGCAAGTAAATAATAACAGATTTCTTTTTTTTTTTTTTTGTGAACTATCCCTTTAATAACTGCCAACAGCGTGCTTAGTACTGTCCCTTTAAGACCTGCATGCATCATTTTTTTTCTAAACTGTTTACTTTTACTTTAGACTACTAAAGGAGACTACAAAAGGACTACTTTAGACTATTAAAGGAGGGTGTACATTTGTTCCATTTGCATGAATATGATATTTACCCAGCAAGAGAACAAAGCTGACAACATCTGAAAATGTAGAATTTAAATCCCACATTAAAAAGAGTATCTTGCAAATAAATAAAAAATGGGGGAATTGTCTCCATTTTTAGTGATAACCAGAATATCAAATCACAATGTAAAAGTAACATCAAATTAAAATATTTGATCAACCATTTCAGGAAAAGAAGGACAGAGACACACAGGTCCACCTCAAAATAAAGAACTTTCTGTATAACATTTTTGAACAAATCCTAAACGTAGTTCTGTAATGTGTCTCCTGAACCATTGGAGCAACTGGATATGTGAAATAAAAGATAAAAGCTTTATGCCTTATTGAGGCTTCTACCTCTTCCAAACAATTACTTTACATATTTTTGGATTATTCTTAACACACCAGTGGGGACGAGGCGGACAATGTACACAAATCCATTACTTGAGTGAAAGGAAGGAAAGGAAAGGACGTGACGTGTGGCCAAGAATGGTGTCCCATACTCGGAATTTGTGCTCTGCATTTAACCAATCCAAGTGCACACACACAGCTGTGAGAAGTGATCAACCACACACACCTGGAGCAGTGGACAGCCATATAAGTAGCTTGCTCAAGGGACTCACCTCAGTCGTGGTATTGAGGGTGGAGACAGCACTGGTTATTCACCCCCGACTCCCTAAACATTAGGCCATGGCTGCCCCAAAATATACTACTGATCTCCATTATAAGTGAAAGTTGTAAACACAGATTTTTGACTTGAGTCTAGAAGCACTTGCTTTAAAAAGTACTTAAGTATCATTAGTAAATTTCCGGTCAATGCACAATTTCATAATTGTTGCAGTGTTGTATGTTTTTGTAAAAAAAAAAAAAAAAACTATGGAAATTAAACAACTGCACATCTTTTGGAAAAAATGACTTTGGGACAGTCATAATCATTTTCTTTATTAACACTCCCACCCACCTTGTCCTGTTCTTACACAGCTGCAGCAGTGTGTGCACACATCAAAGTGTATTCATTCATCCACTTTTGAATCAAGTGGACAGTGACATTTCTCTAATTAGAAGAAAACAATAAAATAAAAACAAATAATCCAACCTGCTATCTCAACTACACAACCATATTATAGACTTTTTATTCTAATTTTAACTAAATATTTATTACTAAAATCAGTCACTGGCTTTCAAACAGTTGCAATATTATAATAGGTATTACAGTGCAATACCTCGGTTACATATATGTACATATAAATATGGCTGTTTATATATATATATAGACTTTTCTTTTTTACACTTATAATTCTTGCTCTTATTTGTATACATATCCTCTGTTAGTACTTATGTCTTATCTCTTATTTGTATGTTTTAGCACAGTTGGAAAGTACCTTTCAGCCAGATAAAAAACATTTCACTGTATATTGTACCAGCTATAGACCCTTTTACAGCCCACGTGATCAATTAGTTGCGCGCGCATTTTGGCAACGGAAGTGGTGTTGTTCCCCACTGGCTCTAACGTGTTAGCAACGAAAGTTAATCAAAACGGTTTCCCAGCATCAAAATGTCTGGTTGTTGTGTTTACTGTTGCACTAATATTCCACCATCACGGCCGTTTCAGAAGAACTGAAGAACACGTTTACTCGCATGTGGCTGCAGGAACACAATAAAAAATGCTGGCGTCTGCAGCGCCCACTCATACATCGTTGTCTTGTGGAAGAATTTCTCATTTCAACACACAAAACTCTGAGTCTATGTCATGGTATTTGAAGTTATGTACATGACCACAGACAACGTATTCATAAGCCTATAGTGATTTATATGCTCGTAATTTCTCCCGGGTGTACACGCTCGGTTTCTCAACTAAATATACGTATATATATTTGGCCATCTGCTAACGTCTTCTATCCACTCCAATATAGTACACGGATCTGGTAGCCGGGATACCATTTGATAAAGTCAACTTTTTGTTGCTTAATCCGCTCGCGTAGCTTGACACGCTGCTGATTCTCGCCATACTTCCGTTGCCAATATGCGCGCGCATACGTTGCTACGTCATCATTGTCTACAAACAGTAAATGCCTCTATAAACGACATGTGACAAATACAGAATCTTGAATATTTGCAGTACACTGTGCAATCCTCTCTTGGAGAAAGTCTGCCCTCTAGCGGTCATCACGAGGACTGGACTTGGTCGTATTTTGTAAGCCGTCGCATGAATCAACACGACGAGTTGTTCAGTTTTGTAGAATGAATACATTTTATGAATACATGTTGTAATGTTAATATATTTTCCCTATATAATTAAAAGAGTGGGGGATGTTTTATTTTAATAAAAGAGGCTGTTTGGGGTTTATGCAAAGCACCATGTGAAAGGTCCCTGCGCGTGCGCAAAGTCTTGGCCGCTCTCTATTGGCGAGCTGAAGCTCGTGCCGAGTGCTTCGCTGCAGCGGTGTGTGTTGCGTGTGTGTGTGACACCACTGCGATAACAGACGCATGCTTCCCGAGGCGGAAGAGCTGAGCTCACTGCTTAAAGTCATCTGAATGAGACAGCATGAGTGAAAGTGTGTTTGTGTGTGTTTCTCACACACTAGATCGGATTTACAGGAATCAGCTGATCCGGTGAGTCTGTCAACTACTCGCTACTATACATCTAAAGTAGACTCAGGTGTCGGTCAGATCATTTGAACATGCGGAATTATAGCTCACTATTAGACTAACGTTACAAGAAAGTGCCACAAGTAGATATTTAGTACGATGGCAGGACCACCATATTATGTAGATATTTTGGAGTAAACAGGTAAATATGTTTATCATTCAGTAACTTACGTGGTACTATGCTTTCACTGTATCGTGCTACAGCGCCTAAAAACATATTCACATCTGTCTACACATTGCATGCATCACGATACTCTTTTAACCATTTAAGTTACTTAAATAAGTCCAGAAAGAATGATCTTGAAATATTAATATATACCATTTTAAAATTTTAATAATTATACAAAAAAGTCTTTGGTTTTGTTCAAAACTATCAATGGGTGTGTAGAATATTTTGTGCATATTTAGACTAATTTTGATCACGGTGATAATTTAGAGGCCTTACAAATTAATGGTTCAAATATGATATACATAAGGTTTACCAGGTATACCAGGATTTGACTATCTACATATATTCATAGTCACTGTGCTACACACATTTACATATTCACTAATCATGTATGCCTGTTATATTCTGTATACGCATTTTATCATTTGGATGAACTCCTTGTATCTTTGCTTTCAGAGTGTTTAGGTACTTCACTTCACAGTCTGTCTGGTTATGAGGGGCCTGAAGATGGGTTATCTGTCGGTGAATAGCTCTGTCTTCAGCAGCAGGGATGGATCTGATGTCCCGGCCAGCATGTCAATCGACAGGCTCCTCCCAGCCCTGCTCGAGTGTTTTGGGATCATTCTTTGTGGATACGTTGCAGGCCGCATGAACATCATCCCAGCAACACAAGCTAAAGGACTGGGCAGCTTCGTTTCCACGTTTGCGCTTCCAGCTCTGCTTTTCAAGAACATGGTGCTGCTGGACTTTGGCGACGTAATCTGGCCTTTTTTCTTTAGTATTTTGGTGGCTAAAGTGACTGTGTTCTTCTTTGTGTGTTTCCTCACACTTTTGGTGGCAGACAGAGAGAGCCGTTTCTCCAAAGCTGGCCTCTACTCCATATTTGCCACACAGAGTAATGACTTCGCTCTGGGGTTCCCTATAGGTAAGTAAAAAAAGGAGAAGCCATGAGTAAAAAAAAAAGTACTAAAGCATGTGTCATAGACCTTTTACCACAAGGAAACTCCAAAAATACAACTAAAGCCGCGAGTAATGAAAAACTGGTGTCCGTGGTATTTCTGACTGTTTACTTGTGTAATCATCTGCCCAAAGTTATCTCTGAGCTTTATGAATTTGTAGGTAACACAATCCATATGCTGTGCAGCCTGTTAGTTTAGTTTGAGGTTCATTTTTCTTGAATGCATTCCCAGGGCTTGGCACATAGTACTGGTGTGATTCATATAATACCTCACCTTTAAAGGGGATATGATGTTGCTGAAAAGAACATTATTTGGTGTATTTGGTGTGATGCAATGTTTATATGCAGTTTACAGTGCAAAATTTTCCACTACATACTAAACTCATTGTAATAAAAATGAGGTGTGCTCTGATTGGTCAGCTATCCAGTGCACTGTGATATGGAGACATAATTACTGATTGTCATGACTTAGTTCTGTCTTTTTATGCTTTGTGTTGCATCACGTAAACATAACACCATGCCTTGTGTTTGTGATCAGAGAAACAACAAGCACTGCTCAAAACTCCCGTTTGAATAGGAAGCAGCAGCTTCTTTTAATAAGAAAAGCTCACTATCTTAAAGGTTGTGAGTGGTCAGCAGCAGACTGTTCTTGCCTCTCTTTCTAGTCTCTGTGCACAGCCAGCATAGACTGCTCTGTCAGCTTCAGGAATCAGTCCTCCGTAAATGTGCTGAACACACTTTTGGTGGTGTTTAAACCCACTCTGTGACGTGGAGAAGTAGGGGCGAGTTTAAACGAGTCATTTTAAGAGGGCATGGACTAGTCATACCTTACAAAGAGTATCTCGAAGGTTTTGAGACTTCAGTTTTTAAAACTTTACAGATCTTCTTAATGCACCAACAGCTTGTGATACTCTAAAGAGAAAAGAAAATGTAAAAATTAAACATTAGAACCTTGGCTCTTAAAACACAAACCGATGAAAGTCACAAGGGTTTGGAACCAAGTCGGCGTGTGTACATTATAGCAAGATGTTGAGCTTCGGGTTCATCTGATACTAATCGTCTCTACCTCCTCCACAGTGGAAGCTCTGTACCGCAACACTCATCCTGAGTATCTTCAGTACATCTACCTGGTCGCTCCCGTCTCCCTCATGGTCCTAAACCCGCTAGGCTTTGTCTTCTGTGAGGTGCAGAGGTGGAGGACTGGAGAACCCCACCAGCACAGCAAGCTGAAAGTGCTGGGTTTGGTGCTCCTTCAGGTGGTCAAGAACCCCATAGTCTTCATGGTGGTGATCGGGGTCATTTCCCACTTCCTGCTATGCCAGAAAATCCCTGCCTTCATGGAGGAGTTTGTAGATGGTCTGGCAAACTCGTTTGGAGGCGCAGCGCTGTTTTATCTGGGTCTAACCATGGTGGGTCAGCTGAAGAAGCTCACCGGCTCCACTGTGGTGGCACTCATTCTCCTCATCACAGCAAAACTGTAAGTCTGCTATGCAAATTGTTAGTTGTAAAAGTTGTAATATCCTTTCATCATTTGTTGTTCCACAACTCATTATCTATGTTTGTTGAACACAGAATAAAAAAGTTTAGCAGAATGTTAATGCTGCTCTTTTCTATTCAACCTGTTAAAGGAACAGTACCCTATGAACTCTATGAATGTCTTTCTTTTATTTAACAGAAAAGAAAATATTTTGGAGAATGCTGGTAGCTATTGACTTCCAAAGCATTTTTTTTGCTAAGAATTCATATAAGCTGCCGTTTTTTACTCTAAATGTTACTGCTTTTTACGGTGTAAGGCTGCAAAGGTTTAAGGTGCAAAAAACACATTGTTTTCAACGTACTGTACATTATTGTTTCTCCTCTAAGCCCCACCTTCTGAAACGGCTCTTAAAAAAACTAGGTGTGCTCTGATTGGTCAGCTATCCAGTGTGTTGTGATTGGCTTATCATATAACATGGTGCTGCATCTCGAAGCTGTGACACCAAAACAATAAAAGACATTACAAACAAGCCATTTGGTGCATCTAGTGAGGACATAATTACTGATTATGATGACCTAATTCTGTCTTTTTATGCGTCATGTTGCTTCGTGCCTCATAAACATAACAGCATGTCTGCATTCGTGATCAGAGAAACAACTAACAACAAGCTCTACCCTTCACTGCTAGAAACGTGTTTAAACGAGCCGTTTTAGGGTGGGTGGACAAGTCGTAACTTTTATAAAGAATATCTCTTTGGTTTTGAAAATTAAATTTTTTTATTTCAAAGAGAAAGATAAGATTTGAAATTACATCACATGACCCCTTTAATGTAAAAATGCAGGTAGCAGCCGCCAGTGTAACTTGGCAACAGTACAACACAGTGTTGGTCCAATGGGAATGTTCTCAGAGCGTCAACAAAGTTAATCCATCTGCTTTAAATGCACAAGCTTAGTTAGAGGACAGGAACACTGATCTGTTTGTCCTGTGTTTTTAGTTAACCCCCAAACTCTTTCTCTGTTCTCCATACTTGTATTGATGAGTAAGATTAAACATGATGTTGTTGACAGTGCTAAAACTGTTCCTGTTATATGAAGTTTTTGTTTTTTTATGGTTTCATTGCATAATGCAGACTTCGCTCTGTTCGTCTGTGGCCTCTTTAGGCTGGTGATGCCTCTGATCTGTAGAGGGATGATTGAGGTGTTGGACTGTGGAAGCAGAAGCTCGATGAACCACACCAGTCTGTCAAACTACGCCTTCCTGTATGGAGTCTTTCCCACTGCCCCCAGCGTGGCCATATATGCATCACATTACAACATGGAGCTGGAAGTGGTATGTGTGTGGTGTAGATGAGTATATATCTATATATATACACACATACTGCATACATTTTGAAAATATTTACATGTATATGAGTCAAAGACAAAAAAGGGTTTAAAAAAAGAAAAGAAATAGTGTTGTATATTTACATTTTTTTAAATGTGCCACTATTCTAGGTTTTTCCCAATTGTCAGTAAGATTTATTTTTTTTTACTAATTTATATATTTTAATATGTACAAGACAGAATAAGCATGTTGTTTGAATTTTAACATAAATATTGTGTATTGTTACATTGTCATTCAGTGTAATATAATGTAATGTAATATTATTCTCCAAAAACGTATTCAATACCTTAAAAGTAGACCCTTTACTTACATTTAAAGTGCTTTCTATGAACTTTTCTCTTTTGTGAATTTCTTTTGATGCAGACATCTTAACGTCTTTGATCCATATACTCATGTATTTATATTCTTAAATGTTTAATGTATAAACATAACATTTTTCTTAAATATATACATGCATTTCTTTTCATTTATATATACATAATTAATGTACTGAGTACACATGCATATATTATGTGAACAAAAACATTTATATCGAATGCGATCTAATCGAGATGAATCATTTGAAAGCACAAATTAGAATGATTTGTGAAGGATCATGTGACAAAAAAACTGAAGTAATGCTAAAAATTCAAGTTTGGATAACTTTTAAAATATATTAATATATAAATGAGTTATTTTACATTGTAATACATGGTAAAAGAAATGTCTTTCTAAAACATTAAAACATTTCATAGACCTCAAACTATTTATGTAATTTGCTGAAGTTTCCCACGTGGTTGTATGTGTTGTCTCCGTATTAGAATGTGTGTTTTATTTATTTTTTTCACCTGGCACATGCTTAAGTAAATTTTAACCTTATTTAATTAGTTTGGCTGCCTCAGTGTCTTAGTGATGAACATCTGTCCGGCTCAGGTGACCTCGGGGATGGTGATCAGCACGTTTCTGTCTGCACCCATCATGTACGTGTCTGCCTGGCTGTTGACCATTCCCTGGATGGACTCGGATCCGCTAGCGTCAGCGCTGCAGCACGTCAGCTTCAACATCAGCATTATCAGCCTCTTTGCGCTGGTGAGTGTTTTCATTTCTCTTTCTCTCCGTCTTCCAATTTTGTCGAGTTTTGCTTCCTCTTGAAGACATGAATGGTTGCAGTGGCTTGATTTTGCTGTCCTCTCATGCTGGTGGTGAGAGACCATGTTTGCGGTGCTTCTGCTCTCATGCAGGTGATTATTATGGGATGAAGTTAAATCTGTCTTATTACCAGTATTGTCAGAGATGCCATGGTTTTTAATGGACATGTTGTGGGAAATCTGAAATAATTTTGAGTCATTGAGGAAAATATATGATTATATGGTGTACATATTTTTGTCTAGAATTATTTAAAAGCTTTTTTAAATAGTTAATAAATAACAATAATGATTACGATGTGTTGACTAAAGGTACTCAATAATATTTCTTTTCCACTTGGTTACAACAAACATAGTCATGAATGTTGTCAGATTTAATTTGAACTTTTGTGACATTAAAATGAATATGAAGAGTAATTTTTTAAAAGATCTGTGCACAAAACATACACGCATTGAATAAACAAACCAGATCGTTGGACAATCATTGTAAGATGCATGCAAACACTGATTTTTCATCTTAAGCTGTCATGATCATTGAAATTCAAACACGGGTCATGTGTTTGCGTGTCCACAGTAGATGTTGGTCGGGGTGTTTTCAATCTCAGATTGTGTCATGCTGTTCTCAGATGCAGCTGTTGACACTTCCTTCCTCTTTGCTTGCAGCTTGAGACAAAAACCGAGAAACTGAAGTTTGCTTTAAGCTTATACAGTGGCCTGTATAACAATATTCCAGTATATACAGGCACGCACAGACTCTATGAACCAGTTAAACTGGTCTTGTTGTACTAAAAGTATTTAAACTCTGGCCTGCACTTCACTGAAATGCTCTGTTCATGTTTGTTCTTCCTGTCCCTGCAGGTGTGGAGCGTTGCAGTCATGCTACTGAGCCGAAAGTTTCACAGAATACCTCACATTTTCACCATTAACCTCTTTGTGGCGCAGGTAACTTAGTGAGCAGTTGACACCGTACGTTTGTGTAATATCAGAAATATGTTTCTGAACATCTCAGTTAGCATTAAAGTGCAGTCAAAATGCAACATGATGAGTTTCCTCTGCACGTTCTGTATAACGTAATACTGCTTTGTGTTTCTAGCTTTTAACCTGTGTTGGGATGATAGCGTGGAACTTCGTGGCAAAGCAGGATAACTTCCTGGGTCAGGTGTTGACCTTTACTCTACTTTACGGCTCTCTCTACAGCACCTATATTTGGCCCGGTGAGTCATTCGAGTTTGTCCAAAAAAACTCTGAACATCACCTGTTCCGTTACATCTGGTTCAACAACATTAAACACTACACAACAGCATGCAAAACTAAAACAAAAAACAAAGCTCGGGACAACAAAAGTTAGTTCACCCAAAAATAAAATTAGACTGTGTTTTTCTCCCCTTCGAGGCATCCTAGGTGTCTGTGACTTTCAGCTTTCAGACAAATTCAAAAAGAGTCCTGGCATCTCTATCATTGTAATCAGTGGGTGTTTGCCTTTACCAGTCCAAAACACGTAAAACATGACTCACATGGCTCTGGGGGTGAGCTAAGGCCTCCTGTAGCGAATCATGCACTTTTGAAAGATAAGTATTCATATTTCAAACATATTAAACACTTTTCTCTCGGTTCTGCTGACTGAAATACCCCGAGGAAGTTCAGGCGGATGTCGTAGGACGCGTGCGTATCACGAGTGTCTGGGAAATGTAGGCGCGAAGGGAACAACACTTCCTTGCCTTTGCAAAGGAAAACTTCTCTTCTCTTAACTTAGATCAAAATTCTCCAACATTTTTCTTTACATAAAATCCTTGCTTCTAATCGTGATTGGCATTTTGTAAGTTCTCTCTCTGCGCTCGTCACTACTTGGGACCATAAATCAGAACCGGCTGTTTTTATGTCTGTTTTTCCAAAAGTTTACATTACCATTAGCTGACATGTAATGTGTGCATGACAAACAGAACACCGGATAGCAAGAAGCGAACAGCTGTCGGTGTACTGGCACACAAATAAGAGCCACTTTGCTGGAGCTGCACAAGCGTATCAGTGAACAATTATTTAGCTTATCACACGTTGGATGAGAAATAAAACCGGTTAACTTGTGACAGAGATGAGATGCTTCTTTTTGAAAAGAAGAACTCACTTTTGAAGAGCCAGAAATAAAAGTCAGTTCTGTACAGGATGATTTTTATCTTGCCTTAAAATTTTATTGACTTAATTTGATTTAAACAGCGCCTGTTGTAGCATCCTTGTTTTACTCGTTGCACTAAACCGTATTTGATTGAACATTTTGGAATAATTAATTTATAGCATACTTTTGATTTGTTTACTTTCACCTTATGGTAACATGTGATCTTGATAGTCCACTTGAGACATTCTACTAACAGTAAGTAACTTTGTAACCACATGTCAACTAGCAGTCATTAGACTATTAGTATTAAACTTTGAAAGTACATGTCAACTTATTCTAAACCTACCCTGTCTACTCTGAGAGTTAGTAAACATGTAGTGTGAAATTAATGAGAATTAGTTGCCATGTAGTTACAAATTTACTTATTAAAGTGGACTATCAAAATAAAGTGTAACCTACCTTTTTTCTTTTCACCTAATTTAAAAAAGAAAACAAATGTTGAATGCTGATGAAGTAACCTCTTTGTTTTAGACATGCACCGGCTAGTGATCTGAATGGGCCGTTTTTTTGTATGACCGGCCCAGAGCGGTGACCGGCCGGTCAGGCTCACATTTGGACAGCACCTGAGTTAAATATATACATTTGGCTGGATTATGACTTGCCAACAGTGTTTGAGAAATCGCCAACAAATGCCCAAAATAACAGGCAAATCGGTGCCCGTTCACGCGAGTGACAGTCACATACACCCAGGATGCTTCGAAAATAAGTAAAAAAAACTGCCTAATCTTAATTTTTGGGTGAACTAAACTTTTAACATTCAAATACTTTGGTAGTGCTTGCTAGCAGTTGTAGCATGCTTCAGGAACCCTCCACCTTCCCCAGCTCCACCTTACAGATCGTAGGGCACTGTTAAGTATGTTACACATGGGGGTTATTATGTTGTATGTGCAGCAGTAAAGTAAGAGGCTTTTGGTATTGTGTCTGAATAGTGTAATTGATTGTGTTGTGAAGGTCTGATCGCTCTGTCTCTACTCCTCATGAAGAGACATGAGGAGGTGAACTTCAGGCCAGGGCTCACTGTGATCACTGGCTGGGGGTAAGTGGCACATTCAACAAAATTCAAAGAAGTTGTTGTTGTGTGGTAATTGAAAACGGCCCCATTAAAAAAAAAAAAAAAAAAAAAAAAATTACACACACATATATATATATATACAGTGGGTAAGAAAAGTATTCAGACCCCTTTACATTTTTTCACTCTTTGTTATATTGCAGCCATTTGCTAAAATCATTTAAGTTCATTTTTCCCCTCATTAATATACACACAGCACCCCATATTGACAGAAAAACACAGAATTGTTGACATTTTTGCAGATTTATTAAAAAA
>JAUMHP010000057.1:2787960-2799174 GCA_032361065.1 Enteromius trimaculatus
TGATCAGAAGAAATGGACAGCACCTGAGTTAAATATATGAGTGTCACAGCAAAGGGTCTGAATACTTAGGACCATGTTATATTTCAGTTTTTAAAATCAGCAAAAATGTCAACAATTCTGTGTTTTGTGCTGTGTGTAGATTAAGGAAAAAAATGAACTTAATTTTAGCAAATGGCTGCAATATAAAAAGTAAAAAAATTAAGGGGGTCTGAATACATTCCGTACCTACTGTGTGTATGTATACATACATACATACATACATATATACACACACACACACGTATATGTATGTATTTTCTAATCAATGATTTAATTACGCAGGCTTTTACCATTGCCCTTCTGACTTGATTTCACAGTATCTTTGTAATATTGTAATTTACATTGGATCAAATGATTTGGTTCTTATAACCTTTAATTGGAACCAGGGCAGTCACAGGGGTTCTATTTTAGTCAACTGAAATAAGTCTTTCTAAGCCACAAACACTGAGATCTGCTGCTGTTTCTCTCTGTCTCTTGCAGTGTCCCTGTTCTGGCTATCAGCGTCCTCCTCCTGACAGGGGAAAGATTGCCAAACACTATTGACTCTGCATTCTTTTATGGAAAGACACAGGTACGAAACTGATAAAAGCAAAAAACCTTGCTGTGCACAATTCCATATGTCCTGCACACTCTGATCTGCCTGTTCAGATAATACAGTGCTGCTTGATTAGTAATGGTGCAAAGGTAGCGTATAACAGCATACTCTCTTCTTGAGTTTGAATGTGCAGAATGGAAGGAGAAGTTTTGTCTCTGATGTAATGCATAAGATAACACTGTCCATGACTCTGAATACACAATCTGTCCTCATGAACACTAGAAAGTGCATTGCACCATTCTAATCACACTAAAACACAGTCTAAATGTTTATTGGATTTCAAACCACATATAAATATTTCATTACATTTTGTAGGTGTTTATCAGCGTGAATCAGGACCAAATAAGACAACAACACTAGAACAATGTGTAGTTTATGTTATTCAGCCCATCATATTTCATTTTATCCGTAAGATGTTTTTTTTTCTTGTTTTAATCTAATGTTTCCCTGATGTATATCAAGTTGGTGCGTTAGTCCTAGAACATTCATTTACATGTTTGAGAGCAAAATGGCTTTGTTATGTTTAGTTCTTCAGTTTTGATGTCATCTAGTGTTCTCCTAAAAGCTGGCAGTAATCATATAATGAGTGTATTTGTGCTGTGTCTGTGGTTAGGTGACGTGCACGTCTGTGGTGTTATTTGTGAGTATTGTGCTGTGTGGCGTCTCGCTCACACTCCTCAGCAGACGAACACGGGACTATCACGGCCTTGAAGGTGGATCACTGTCTGACAACGAGGAGGACGAGAACCTTCCCTATGACACACACACAGAGCAGTCCAATACTGTAGGCAGCATCAACACTGGTGACCATTCCTACTCACTACTTTGTAAAACTATGAGGCTATAATCATAGAAATCTTAAGAAAGGAGTTAAAGTGCCCCTAATATGGTTCATATTTTGGTTTTGGGAGTCCCCAAAAACAGGTTGCATTCAAGGTTTCATTGTCTTACAATGTGCGTTTATTTTTTTCTACCTTAACTTGTTTTAATGATTCAGAGGCGACTCTTTAAGATATGAACAGGATGTTTTCATTCACTTAAAGCTGTTACACGCTGCATGAAAGATTCCATAATAGAGGCACTTTTAAAAAATGTCCGGAGATAGTATTTACAACATTCACAAGAATGCTTCTAAGTGTGGTTCTCAACTACTTAAGAAGAAAGTGGAAGGCTGGAGTTTCTATTTCTGTTTCCTTTGAGTTAAAGAGTCGTCACATTAGAAATGGAAGTCAAGCATCCATTGAGGGATACAGATATACACAAGCTGTGGTCTGGCTGTAAGTGGCTCATTTTAGATGAATCTAGTGGTTTCATAAATAGAGAAAATGTGTGTAGGGAGAATACATACAAATACTTGCTACCTTGAGAATTTGGAGTAGGTTGTATGTGCCATTAAGAACCTGTGAAAAAAGATGCGTGTAAAATAGCAACAGATAAAGTCTGTGAGACTGATGCTTGTGTGTGTTTGACAGACTGTCAGATGTGCGAGTGTGCGTGTGGCCGACTGCCGCCCGTGCCTGACATGACAAGCAGCAAAGAGGAAGCGTCCATCCAAACAGGTTCTCGCTTTCTTTCAGTTCTTGTTCACTCGCTCTAGATAGATAAGAGGTGGCTTCATTTGTCCTCCTTTGAGGCATTACTGTATCTAGAGCTCAACAGCAGATGTATGGATAAGTAAGTTTTTTGAATGAAAGGAAATTGAAACTGGCCAATCTAGTGAATAGTTCTTCCTCGTAATTGCTTACATCAACATTCTCTATTTGGATTCCTGGTAAGCTGGTTATAAAGATTAATTTCAAAGAACCTAGGTAAATCTAGAAGACTGATCCTTTATGAAATTATCAGAAACATCTGAAAAAGGCAGCAGAGTTCTCAGTTTGTCCAGTCGTGTTCTTGTCTGGAATATCCTCTGCAACGCATAGCATCAGTTATGCAAATGAAGAATGCATTTTTGATATTATTGATATCTGTTTCTCATATGTGGGCCACTTTTTTGATACTTTTAAGACCTTTTGAGCATCACAGACAGGGTTAACTGTACTTTCTAATATGAAAGATATTATATGTATGGAAAAGTTGCTTTGAGTTTTAAATGATATTGGTGCCTGTAATGATACAATTTTTATTACGACATGAACTCACTCTTTAAAGTCTTCTTCTTTAATAAAACATTACTTTAATATTCATTTGTTCCTTTTAAAACATATTCAAGAAAACAAAAAAGGACTCAATATAGAGCCCTGAGGAACACCGTATTTGGAAAAAAAAAAAAAAAAGTATTAAAATATGCATAATATATAATGCTGTTTTAGGTCCGTGTAGTCAGCAGTGTACATCCACAAGCTGTCTGCTGGTTGAAGAGGAACAGAAAGTGGCAGATAGACAGAACACAGATATACAGTCAACGAGACATGTGCTTGTGTGTCTGTTACTGACCGTCAGTCTGCTCGCTGTGAGTACAGTCATTTACATTTGACATACCCATTTCAAAACGTACAGTATTACCAACAAAAAAGTTTGAGGGTCAATGTTTTTGTCTAGATCTATTACATAGAGCATTGACTTGCATATACTTCTTTTACGTTACTATATAAACCTTATATAAAAGTGTGACCAAAAAGGTTTTCGTTTGCTTTGTATATGATGCCAAATTAGACCACTGTTGTTTAGAGTCTAGCACTCTTCTGTGTTTTGTAGAATCTCTCCAGCTGTCTGTGGTGGCTCTTTAATAAAGATCCAGGGCGGCTGTATCTGGAGCTGCAGTTCTTCTGTGTTGTGGCCAACTTTGGGCAGGTGAATCTGTGTGTCTGTCACATGTGTAGTGCTGAAGTCTGACTATAACCTTTACTGAAAAGCACGTCTCTTATCGTCTTTTTCCACTGCAGGGTCTCATTTCATTTGCCTTTTTTGGCCTTGACAAGCATTTGATTATTTCTCCGTTCAAGAAGAGGTAACTAAACAAAACCTTAAGCTTTATTAAAGGGGTCATATGAGGATGAATCCCATTTTCAGTGATCTTATGAGAAATTATGAAAACATTTTGTTATTTTCTATAAACGGCAACTGAGCATTTATTGAGATTAAGCTGAAAAATGGTTTGTGTCATACTTCTTCCACAACTTAAACAAATTAATTTGTGAATGCAATTCTTCTTATAACTAGTAAATAATGGTTTAGTGGATATTCCTCTTATATGTGAAACTCTTGCATTGATCTGCTGCACTCTGTTTGTTGTTAGGATGACAGAAAGTTGCTTGTTTTAATGTTCAAGATCAAATCAAAGCAGGTTTTAAGACGCATTGCATTGCATATCCTTTTTTTTTATTTACCCACCGCCAAGTCATCGGTAGCTCATACAGGAGAAGCTGTATATAGAATATATCCTTAAATGGCAGAGAAGAACTAAGGAAAATAGTCAAATGTGTGTTGTCTCTGGCTGTGTGTAGCACCTGCTGCTCTGCAGACAATCCCAAACATTTTAGTGGATGGAGCGAAGAACAAGATCCTCGACCTCTCAATCGATTGAGTGGCACATGTCAGTTAGGATTGCTTTATGATCCTGTTACAGTGTAATGCTGCTTTGCAAAACAGGCTGCTGTTGAAGGATGGAGCATTTCTAAATAACTTTTAGCCTGGCAGAAAACACACAGCTATTACAGTGCAGTGAAATGCTGTCTCTGGTTGTACATGCAAATATGGGATTTACATGAGTCTTAACGACACAGCTGCCAGGTCAGGGAGAGGGTAGAAAATTGGCATTAAAAAACTTTGCTGATATTTTTATAAGTGGTGGAAAAAAATTAAGAAATAATTGAATGGGCCATAATTCACAAGTTTGTGGCATTTGTAGTCAAATGACTGGTTCATGTTAAAGATTCGTCCGAAAATACTTTTAAAAACATTTTTTCAATTGTATTTGTGGTTTTTCTTCAATAAATGGTCTGGATAGAAGAAGCTTTTATCTATATTAAAGAGGTAGAGAAAAATAGTTTTTAATAGTTACTCAGTCCATAAAAGATGTAGTTAATTTCTGTAACACTTTTCCTGAAGCCCATATTTACCATACATTATAAGAGTATTCTTAGGCCATTATAATGAATGCATAATGCATAAAAAAATTCTTATGTGTTATATCATCTTATAAATATTCAGAACAACAATTATAATACTTATAAGTGGTCTTTGATTTTTTTAAGTAAACGTATGATATAACTCTTGTAAATTGAGTGGTTGCAATATGTTATAAATCATCATGCTCTTAAAGCTATACCTACACATAAGTAATTAATACATTAAAACTGTTCTTTTGAAAATTCATAAGAAATTCATAAAAAGGTTTTTATAATGCATTATGCCCAGGGGTAGACAAGTTCTGTCCTGGAGAGTTCAGCTCCAACCCTAAAAAAAAAAAATATCACCTGTAGCCTTAATCGTCCTGATGACACCGATGCTTGTTCAGGTGTGTTTGTGGTTAGGGTTGGAGCTCTCCAGCACCGAGCTTGCCTACCCTTATGGGCTTCATAGAAAGTGTTATCTTTGTTTCTTCATCAGATTTGGAGAAATGTAGCATTACATCACTTGCTCATCAATGGATGCCCCGCAGTGAATGGGTGCCGTCAGAATCCAAACAGCTGATAAAAACATCACAATTATACACAGCACTCCAATCCATCAGTTAATGTCTTGTGAAGGGAAAAAAATCCATCAAGCCATTTAACTTCAAACCATTGCTTTTGGCTAAATGTAAGTCTTCTATCCACCCTATAGTAAGCCTAGAGAGGAGGCTTCTGGTTCATTGGATGCTTCGGGTAAATAACGAGGATAATAACAACATGCAGTACATGGTAAAACAAACCGGTGTGTTCATAGTTAAGATAATACATTAAAATAACATAAGACACACCAGTTTTAAATATCAAGCAGAAAAAACGTAACTATTTTGTACAGCTAAAAATAGCTGGACTCAGATGAGACCGGAAGCGAGACCCATCGAATTTACAAATGGTGCCACCCCTTTTTACGTCAGAAACAATGTGGATATTGTCTGCTTTCAAGAAGTTGTCTTGTCTGAATCCGAAGACAAATATGCACAGATCAAAAACAGGGGATGGACTTGTTCGCTGGAGAACGTGATATTCTTGATTTTGGACTGGTATTTAGTTTGCAGTTAAGTAAAATTGGATTAATTTATCAAAAATGCAGTTTTCACTTCACCATATGTTCACTGATGGACTGGAGTGGTGTGGGTTACTTGTGGATGATTGTGATAATCAGCTGTTTCTGACGGCACCCATTCACTGCAGAGCATCCATTGATGAACATTTCTCCACATCTGATGAAGAAACAAACTCCTCCATCTCGGATGTGCAGGATGCAGTATACATAATAACTCATAAACTGATCAGGTGTTCTGTCTGTTGGTAAAGGTTGGTGAGCCTGTGGCAGTGTTGGGGTCAGGAGGTCACAGGCTCTGCAGAGTCTGAGGAGATCAGACTGACCTGTACTCAGTTCCTCACGTATCATAAAGAGCAATGTGTCAGAGACATCGTCCACAAGAAAAGGTAAGAGAACCTCCACTACAATCCCTGTTTTTTTTAATTTTATTATTATGTAAATGAACATTCATTTGCATGCTTTTTTAAGTGATGGTCTGTTTAAATGATGTTTGCATGTTCATTAAAATATATTTGCATGAATCTGATTTATTAATTTTTTTAAAGCATGAGATTTAGATCACCCAAACCCCCCCCCCCCCAAACCGCTTCCTTTGCTTTCTAATCAATCTGTCATTCCCCGCGGCCTGCCGCTTCCTTCTCTCGCATGTCTGTCTGTGTCTGTCTCTCGGTGTCTGTGGGCTGGGTGTAGTCGGTGACACATGCTCTGCTGTGCAGGTGTGGACAGAGAAGCACCACAGAGACGTTTCTGGGCAGTGACATGGTGCGCTGGCTGCAGAGCGTGGGATTGGCCAGCGACCCGGGGGAGGCTCTGGAGTATGGCTCGCGTCTGCTGGAGGGAGGAGTCATTCAACACATCACTCTCGAGCACGGCTTCCAGGATGAAGCTCTGCACTACCGCTTCACGTAGACCAGACGGTCTGAGGCTGGCAGGCGCACATTTCACTCAATTATTTATTCTACTGATACTAACAGCAATAACTTAGAGAAGCCTGTTTCTGCCACTGAATAAAAAAATAAAAAAAGGTTATTGGTTCTCAGAATTACAGGATACAGACTCACAATTCTTACAACACATCTAGATATAAACATGCTATTGTGAGTTAGAAAGTCAAAATTGACATTTTCATCTTAGAATTCTGAGTTTATATCTTACTATTGTTATTCTTTATTTTTCTCTGAATTGTGAAGTCAGAATTGCATAGAAATGCAGGTTTATATGATCAAATTCTGACTTTATAACTCGTGAGATATAAACTCGCAGATGTGACTTGTAAAGTCTATTTAGAGGGAAAAAACATGACTTTTTAACTTGCAATTGTGAGTTTATTTCTCAGATTTCTGGAACTTTATTGGTGAGATGTAAACGTGGAATTGCCAAAAAGAAAAAAAGTCAGATTTGTGAAAAAAAAAAAAGTCGCAGTTTCCTTTTTTAATTTTTATTCAGTGGCAGAAACGGGCTTCAGTAATAACCAGATGTGAAAATAGTTGGTTAAAATGAGGTCTTGAACACTTTAGCTACCTCAAAGGGGTGACTGTGAATCCTTGCCGTCTGCTGTTTTGTTTATTTTGTTGTTATTTTTTACATTATTATTATTATTATTGAACTGCCTGACACATTCATAACAGAAGAATTGAGCTGAATGTGAAGTGGAAGGTTTACGTCTGATTCTGCACCACACAGGCTGTTGTTGCAGTTTCATAATGAGATTATTCTTCTTTATGTAGTTATTATTATTATTTTGTGCACAGATACTGGATATTTTTATGTTCAAGTCCTGCCAACTTTTCCACAATAAAACATCTCTCCAGGTACATCCTTCTGGATTGATTGACTTCACAAAGCACTTTTATTAGAAGCGTTTGTTGATTGCTTGTGAAATCTGTGCTTCACAGAAAGAATAGATTGCAGTTTTTTTGGTTTTCCAAAGAATGCTCCAGGTAGATTTAAATAAAACAAAATATCTTTCCATAATTGAAGGAAGTGGTTGTGTTCCCTCTCACATCCACTCGAGGGCGCCAGATATTTGTTGGTTTCTCTAGATTACACAGAAGTTCACCGATGAAGGTGACAGCAGCATAGATTAATGGGTGACGGAGTACACTGCTGTAACGACAACACTGAGTTGGCCATTGAAACCTGAATTAAACAATAAAAGACTTGCTCATTGTGTTTGTGGTGTGGACTTTATTGAGCGGTGAGTTAGTATAGGTCCTGGAAAGCTAATGTTCACACAAACATTTCTCCTCTTGGGATTAATTAGACAGCTCTAAGAGTTAGTTGAGTGCATAGGATGTCTGTGCATCACAGTGATATTCTCTAATTAAAGCGACTGGAATTGGCACTGGATTTCATGACACAAACTTCCCATTTGAGATCTACGACATAATCTATAAAACGGTACTTTAGTAACATTTCAGTAATGAGAGGAATGAGACTAAACCATTAACAAGTCCAAATACATGCAGCCTTCTGTACAATGATATCCAAACATAAACGATTGTGCAAATGACATCTCCAACTAGCTCTTGGCAACAGTATAAGGGTGTTTCTTCAACTTTGGGAACGTTTATGTGTGAGGGGATGAGCGGTTTTAATCAGGAAGCTGCATGAAAGTCTTAGATTGTGTAAACCATGCCTTTATTTATATTTGTTAAGACGTCTGTATTTAGATTTTAGTTCTACACAGAGATACACAAGATCGATTATTAAGACTTTACAGTTTATTAACATAGGTTAACTACGTTTGTTAACTATCAAAGAAAAATACCTGTAAAGCACTGAAATTATCCATTTTATTTAGTTTTAACATTAGGAAATTGAGCTGACATGAACTTTTGTTAACAAATGTGTAGCTCATGGTTAGTAAATGTTAATTAATGAATTAACTAATTGGACCCTAATGTAAAGTGTTACTACATTGAATAGACAAACTATTAAAATCCATTATAAAACCATGAGTAATTACAAGGTAAACTATGATTATATGAAAAAAAATGGACTTTAGTATCAGTATAAAATACAATTAGCATCAGTGAAGATCTAGACATTAGATTTTTAGGCACATGATGTTATTTTGATCACTTGTGAGCTGAATACTTTTATTATGCCTCCACTCCAATCAGTCTGTGATTTAGTGTAAAGATCCACACAGGTCCAAAAGTGCCCATTGTTGAAGAAACACCCGACAATCCCATTCATTCCAGTCCTTTTTTTTTTTCATTGTACACTAAGGCTAGCTGTAAATATGAATCTCCTCCTTTACAGTGTCTGTGAAGAGATGAACCAGCAGTGTTGCGTCCTCAATCCCTGTAGTTAGATATTTCTCCATCTCTTCTAACTTCTGTTTCTCCAGAGCTTTCATGTTCTCTACGATCTTCTGTCCTCTCTCCTGAACAAACAATATTGTTAATAACATAAATTGGATTATACATGTTTATCATTATTTGAGATAAATAAAAAATCCTGGATTTTCTTTCTTGCACAAAACAGCATTGGAACATGTTTTGTGATGAGAACCATTTCTATGATTGGCTAACCTCTCTGCATGTGAGCTTACCTAATAAATACTGGCAGTATTAAAAGACTTTGTGCTTGGTAGGGGTGCGTGATATCGACAAAAAATATTATCTTGATATTTTCGGTGATTTTAGTGATAACGATAATTAGACAATATTTTGCTGGTATCTTAAGGATGTTTGATAGTCTTCATATTCGATAAACTGGTCGGTTCACACTCATAGAAATTAATCTTTTTCAATTAAGTTTTAGTTGGGCATTCTTTTCTTTACAAAGCCTTTAAAAAAAAAACTGTCCAGTGTCTTTTGAAAACTGACATTTTGATTATTTTTTAAATATTAAAACTGCCAGTAGGTGGCAGTAAGTCACTGTAAATAAGTGAGTCATTGTGACTGAACCGAATCAGTTAAACCACTGATACATTCAGGAACAAGCATTCAAGACACAAAATGCTGTGGTTGTTTTAGAAATAATTTTTTTTGTTGTCAAAACAAAAATTGATGTCCAAAATGTGAGTGTCTTCATTAACTGCTGGTTTATTGAACTGTTGTAAAAATTCAATATTTAATATCAATTCGCATTTTTAATCATGGTCAATTTTGGCACTCTTTGTTTGAAACTGATGAGCAAGCCTATATGAAATTAGGACACAGAAATATATAAATGAAGAATTGTAGAAATGCATAAATAAATGTACAAATTTATTAATTTAAAAATACTTAAAATAAATGTAGAAGTAAATGTATTTATTTATTATTTATTTTATTTATTCATTCATGTACTTCTACATTTAAGTCTTTATTTATTCTATATTTATTTGTGAATTTATTTCTGCATTTATTTACACTTAAGTAATTTTTTGTCGTCCATATCAAATTGCACATCGTTAAAAAAACATTTGGGATATTATCGTAGACGATATATATGCTCTGTAATATTTGGTGGCTCACCTCGTTGCTGTCGATGATGGCGGTGGCCACCTCATGCTTCAGAAACAGAGGGTGTTTGCGGTTGGGTTTGCTCTGGAAACGGGGTTTCTTCTTCACTGGATCCTCGTCTCCAAAACACGGAGAACACGTGTGCTTCAGCTGCTTTATGTCCACTACAAAAACAAACGGCTTGAAGACAGACCTGTGGACAAAAGAACAAGACATACACAGGTTTACAGTTAAAGACGCTTTACATTTGCATGAATTTGACAATGTATTCATTTGATTTATATAATTACATTTTGAAATAGCAAATAAATAACTTAAGCAAATCAATAATAATAGTGACATTTTTCAAAGCAAACACCACTAGGATTAGTTACAATATATTTACTCATACTCATAGTGTATGCTTATTATTAGCTAGATCATGTCTAATGTTCAGTAATATTATGATTTAATGAAAAAAAATATTTTATGGGCAGCTGCATGGTTTGAGAACATCTCAGTTAATCTTAAAGAAGTCATATGATGTTGCTAAAAAGAACATTATTTTGTGTATTTGGTGTAGTGCAACGTGTTTATGTGGTTTTAAGTTTCTCCTGAAATGGGTCGATTTGTACAAAAGAGCTCATCGTTCTAAAAAAGCGAGGTGTGCTCTGATTGGCCAGCTATCCAGTGCACTGTGATTGACCGAACACCTCAAGCATGTGATGGAAATGCTCCGCCCCTTACCATAACGTGATGCTGCGTCCCGGCGCTATGACACCAAAATAATAAAACCTCTAATAAACGAGGTATTCAGTGGAGATATAATTACTGATTATCATGACTTAGTACTCTCTTTTTACACACCAGACTGTTCTTGCAGAGGTAGAACTGCCTCTCTTTCTAGTCTCTGTGCACAGCCAGCATAGACTGCTCTGTCAGCTTCAGGAATCAGTCCTCCGTAAATGT